>JABUQX010043156.1:0-39431 GCA_015478945.1 Trachelipus rathkii
TGAAAATTAAGAATAATATGTCCACCTTTAGGGGTTGTAAAAACTGGGCTCAGCCCGAAGCAAATATTGGATCCTACTCTTTATTGAAGTAATATATATATATATATATATATATTATAAATATATTATATATAGTATATATATGATATATATATATAATATATATATATATATATTATATTATATTATATATTATATTATATACTTCTTAATATATTATATATATATATATTATATATATATATATATATATATTATAGTATATATATTATATAATTATAAATATATATATTATATATATATATATTATTATATATATATATAATACTATATATATACCTTATATATATAAAACGAAAAAAAATTCTGGCTACAGCCCTATTATACTATATTTATATATATAAATATATATATATATATATATATATCTACTAATATATAGTATATATAATATATTATATATATAATATATATATATTATAGTATATATATAATATATATATATATATATATATATTAATTATTATCATACCTACCTTCTCTCCCCAAGACAGTCGGGGTAAGGTCGAGGCGTCACATGCACTGTAAACAGTAGTAGAATAATATGACGAAAGTCGGGAAAAGAAAGCCAGGCCTTACCGCCCCCTTTATACTTTTAGTGGAACTTTCGTTCACAGTATGAAAATCCCACCCTAGAGCTCACGGCCCTTACTATGCATCTCGCTAATGTAGGGTTTATCCCTTAACCCCAGGTGGGGCCACAACCATACCCTCTCACCAAACACCGCCATTCACCATCCTATTATGCACCTTTTCTTCTCGCCTCTGACCAAATCAGATTTCTCTCCTTCCAGGAATCCTGCGACCCACTCCACTTTTTTCCCTGTCTGCCCCAGGCGGTCGATTCCCAGCATACTCAAAACACTATGCATCCGCTAACCAACCAACTATCCATCCCTCCTTTCCACATGGCCAAACCATCTAAACGTATTCATTGATTGCTCTCATCTACCCCTTTCTTCCCATCACACAACTCCTAATATGTTCATTCCTTCATTTTATCCATTTTTCTCATACCTAACACGCCTAAGATTGTCCATCTGAACACAAATTGTACTTTCATCTATACCTCTTTATTCCAGACCATAGTCTTCACTACTATACATTAACAGGGTACAAACAACAACCTCATATAATATATATATATATATCAATATATTATATATATAACTAAATAATTATATATATATATAAACAACATATATATATAATATTATATATTAAATTAAATTATCCCTGAAAACTCAAACTACAAATATATATACACACAATTATTATATATATATATATATAAGTATATATATATTATATTAATTTTCCAGGGATGGAGGTTCGGAGTCGGCACGCTCCCCTAGGTAATTTCCAAAAAGGTGGGTGGGGGAGCGGGCTTAGCATCCGGTGAGGGGCGGGGTGGGCGGAGTGGGGCGGGGTGTCTCGCCTCACTTCTTCCAAGACGGTCGGAGTCGGTAATTTTGAAGGTGGAGGTCGGGTCGGAGTGTCCTTGTGTGGGGGGAGTGTCGACCAGGAGGTGTGTTGGCTTGTGGGGAGATGCCGGAGGGCTCCGAGCGAACGGGGAGCGGTGCCGGGGGGGGGATAAGGACGAGGGGGGTGAAGGGGATGTATGGTAAAAGGGCGGTGGGCTGCAGGGCCAATTGGGTTGTAGGTACCTAAAATTCGAAATGAGATAGTCTTAATAAACAGTTAAAGCATTCTTTCTACCTTTAAACTTAAATTAATATTTTATAGTCTTAGGTCAGAACTATCTCCTTTTTCATTAAAAGAGGAAACGTGCCATAAGTAATCGGCTAAGGTCATGATTTATTCTAATTTTACCTTATTACTCTTCTCAACTCTATCTCACCTCCAAAACCTAATTAAGGTTTGGACATACTCTTTGTCGGAAAGAATTGTTAATAGGGCCATAAGCTAGATTCTCTTTTCTCACGTTCTATACTACTTTTAATTAAAATAGCCTTAAATTCAAGGCTTTACCTTCCAAAAGTTAAAACTTACTTTGAAAATAAATTTGTCTGTTAAAATTTAATTATAACTATAGGGAAGTAATATCGTTGCTTAAATCTATAATTTAAATATTAAGATCCTTTGCGGTTGAATTTAAATTTATCATTTCAATTCTGCTTTGATTCTTGATTTCGTTTTTCTAATATAAATATCTATAACATAACATATATATACATATATCATAATATATATATTATATTATATAATATATATATATATATATATATATATAATATATATAATATATAATAATATATAATATATATATATATAATAATATATATATATATATAATCTAACTATATATATGGTAATATTATTATATTAATTTAAATATATATACTATATATATAATATATATATAATATATATACTTATACTATAATATATATATATAGTATAATATATAATATATATTGAGTTTTTAATATTATCCAAAATTTTTTAATATTTTTCAAATTAATCGGCAAAAATTGCACCGATGACGATGGGAAAACAATATGCGATGACGATGAAATCGTACCCTACACTATAATATAACACGACTCAGTCGCCGCCTTCGTTGTAATATATATATATATATTAATAGTATAACATATAATATATATAATATATATATATATTTATATAATATATAATATATATAATATATATATATAATATATCATAATATAATATATATATATATATTAAAAATATCTATATACTAATATATATATATATAATATAATATAATTAATATATAATATATATATATATTTCTATATAGTAATATATATTATATATATAGAATATATATATATTAATATATATTTATATATATATATAATATATAATAATATATGTGGCCGTATGCTGTACTAGTTCAATCGACTCAACTTTTATTGGGACCATTGGAACATTACCGCGCCGATCAGTAACTTGGATTTAAAAATGAGCCTGGTCCAGAAAGTACCTTGGCATATTATAGATATGATATTATATAATAATATATATATATATATATATCTATATATATACTATATATAAATACTATATTGAATTATACTTATATATATTATATATATACTATATATATATATATATAGATGCACCGTCTGGAACCACGTGCCGCGAGGGTTGAGATTCGCCGGCTCGGAAACTTCAAAACTTACGAACTCACGGACGGTAAGCGATCGCCGCGGCAGGAGTAAAATTACTTCCGATCGGCCCTTGTATTGAACACTCACATCACAGAGGACCAGCGACGGGACTATTTCGACAATCCTTTAGTAACAAGGATGTGTTAATGTATAAGGAATGCAACGGCCGATTGTTTTTTAGTTAGGGAGGCTAAACTGCAATCATGTTTCTTCAAGCAGAATTTTTCATAGCTGGAGAGGGTTTTTTGTCTGCAGAACCTCTGTAAGTCACAAACTTTTGCTCCTATCTCTTTTCACTCATTGTAACCAGCCATCTCTTGCTCAAATGCGTGTACCTGTTCTTTACTTCCTACTTCGTTTCTAAACCCAGTTTCTGCAATTGAGGCATCCACTCCCAATTAGGCTGCACGAAAATTTGCACCTGTTATCTGTTTGATTATTATGCAGAAAACAACCCTGATGATTAATAATTCTTATTTGAAATATTTATTTGTTCTTTCCTATTTATTTGACATAATCTCATATGAAATATTGTTTGCTTCCTAATGCCTCCTCTATGCCCAGTATAATGATGATATAATATAAATACAGAAAGAGAGAATTAGATATGCTTCCTGCGCCTTGACCTTATGTTTAAGCCTAAATTGTTGTGATATCCGTATTACGTTGCGCAAGCTCTTGTGATTGGTCTTTGAGAAGAAACGAAGGAAGGGTGTTAGAAAAAGATTTGATCACATATACTTTTTCATTCTTCAAAGTATTCCAAATAAAGAATATACATCAATTTTTGAAAGGATTTACTGAGATTTTGATGTACGAAGATTACTTTCGCCTGCGCAGTGTAAGGACCACAATAAAGCTGGACTCTTACTAAATGTTTAGCATTAACCACCTTCCCCTATTACTGCAATAATGACATCAAGATCCCTCATCACTTTTCTTCTGGGCGTAAAGAGCGAGGGTGGAATCACCCCCCTTGGATTCACGACTCGGTGTATCCTCCTAAGTGCAAGGAGCCCATCACGTCAAGAGAGGCGACACAGTGACGGCGAGTATACAGAATTGCTCTCCTAATCATCTCCTCCACAATGCTATATAAATAGGCTCCTCTCGCAGAAGGTATAATGGCCTTTCTTATATTGTCTTGCGGAGTAAAAAACAGTATGAATAAACCGAAGATAGTGCATCATATCCGCAATATAAGGATAATATATATAGATATTAGATGTATATGTTCAAGGTGACCGAGTGGGTCTAAATATATTGCGACCCTAGTGTAAACTTTTGTTTATATATTCTTTTCCTTTTTTTACATCAATAGTATTCGGTATGGAAGAGATTTGTATAATGGTGAGATAATTGTCTGGGGTGAAAGTTTATCGGCCTGTTTTTAGTTGTGACCAACCACTTATTAGTTAACCTGCTACTTAAAATAAAACACTTACTTATAAAACGTCAAAACCTCAAAAGCTCTCTGCTGTCTCATACGATAGTGTGTGTCTGTATTTTCCATAAAATTAATCCACTCCTATATGCTGTACTTGTGGGACTTACCGTCAGACTGTGGAAGTTTGTGAGCGGAGATTGATTAGTGTCTTATACCGGAACCGCGGATGACCCTTTTTTATTTGTGTTACGTTGTAGTGCAGCTGGTATAATGTTGTGTCCGACTCATGTCTGTTTCGGCACCGGAGCTGCGGTGCGTAGCGCGTTGCCCGCGCCTTTTTTGAGTTGCCCACTACTTTGCCACGCGCCCCCTCCAGGTTGCCACAGGTGTGCTAGTGCCTACAAGGTACACTCCATTGTTTGTAATAATGTTCAGTAGGAGAACTCCGTGTCCTGCAATACAAGATTTTTTAAAAAATTAGTGAGAGCGCTAGCACTGTAGCACTCCGTTAGTGCTCAGCGAATGATACAGCTAAAAATATGACTAGTCCCGATATGAAAACTATATATAGATAGGAGTTTGCCTCCCATGGGTTGAATTTTAATGAAATAAGAAAGATTATAAAAATTTCAAATAAAAAGTATCGTGTAAAGTTACTTAAGATCAAGTCTAGTGGCCATTAAGCTATGTGGTTTGATTTTATGTTGAGTGTCAGTGATGTTGGCCTATGCTATTGTAAGGATAGACCTCGTGTGTGTACGACTCCCTCGAGAAAGCATTTCACGTGAATTCATATTACACCACAATTTTTAGCAAGTGTCGCCCGTCAAGTTTGCGCGTGCTTAATTTAGTACTACCTTCTTGTTCTTCCGACCCGTGACTCTCGCGAAGGCAGAGAGGCCTTACTCTAGTGCGATTCCGATCCAGTGCCCTGTGGCATTAAGCTCATATAATTGCCTGGTGGGATGTGACCGCTCGGAAAATGCTCCCCTCGCGTGTGCTCGAGCTCACCAAACGTCTATATCATTATTGTGCTTGTTCTATATTATATCTATTTTTTACATTGGAATATAATATACTCAGTCAGTCAATTTCCATCTTACTCTCTAAATAATTTTCAAATAGGTTACGACTTTTACGACGATAACTTTATTTTCTAACCGCGTTTGATATATTGACTAAATTCTATTTTTTCCTCTATATATTTTAATAGTTCTAACTATTTAAAATATCATATCTTATGTTTTATATAATATCCCTATATATTATATAAATCCAAAATAAGCTACTAATATAAAGGTGATTACATCGTCATAAATCGCATTATATAACTCAAATAAAACTTTATTTATGGTAAATTTGACTATATATAATTATATATAATAATAATATAATTTATAATAAATAATTATAAATATAATATAAATAATTATAAATTATATATATTATAATAATATTTAATAATTTTAATATATTTTGTTTTTACTAGGTCTAATAATCAATATATATATCAATAATTAATATAAAAATCACAATATACAGAAAATGAATAAATATAGAGGTGGGATGTAAATTAATATAATATAATTATAAAATAATAATAAATTCATTTTTATTAAATAATTTTAAATTAAAGAAATAATATAAATTAAATAATAAAATAATAATATAATATATAATAATATAATATATAATAATAATATAATAATTATTAAATAATTAATAATAATAATCTTTTAATTATCATGCTTTTATGCTATTTTCTGGAATGTGAATTAATAATATAATCAATGTAAGATATAATTATCATAAATTATTACATTAATATATGCAATAAAATATTTCATTATGCTCATATAATAATTTAATTATATATTTAATTTATTTAACATATTATAATTATATATAACATATATCTATAAAAATTAACAGTATAATATATATTAATATATATATATATATTATATATATATTATCATATATAATATATATTTCACATGATCAAGGGATGTAGCGAGTTTCTTTTCAAATATAAATAAGTTGTTGAATAAATTTTTAGATAAAAAAAATTGAAAAATAAATATGACTGAAATGCTGAAAATAAAAGTGATAAGTGTACGTGTACTAAATGCTGAAAATAACACACATTGGCAATAACATTATGAAAATATGTTGAGAGCTTTTCCTAAGCTATATTTAAACTGTATATAAATAATTCTTGGTTGAATTAGCTAATAATATACTATTATTATAAAGTACTTTGTTTGTAGATGTTTGTAATTTGTCATCACTTGTAATGCAAGAAGTAAAGTGAAAGTGATATAATGGGCTGTAATTAAATATAAAATTAATAGTGAGATGAAAGTTGGAATTCTGTGCTATAACGACATTAAAAAATATTTTGTTTATTTAGAAAGTCATAATTGCAAGGAAATAAGAGAGCTCACTATTGACGTGTTTGAAATCTCAACAACTTTTTCGTATCTGTTTACGAGGGGTTTACAGTAGCACAAAAAATTAAATAACTATTGATAAAAAAATTTAATGAGCGCGCAAAATTGCTCAAAAAAGACGCTCATATCATTGAATAAAGTTCTGAAATGAAGGACTTGTGTCTCTTGCTCGGCTTTTAACAACGCCACAAGCAACAAATGGCGTGCTTAATTAGTCCACACTCTATCTGTTACTTTCTCTAGATGCATACTGTTGCTTGAACATTCTAAATTACGCTTTATGGTGACACCTTCTCTCATAGTATCGCGCTTGCGTGTCAAATAGCTTGGGCCAAGCTTGCTTCACTAAATCTTTTTTCTTTAAAGTCTCTATCAATTTCATTTCTATATAGCTTCTCAATAACAGTTTGCCTGCACTTCCATTTTGCTCTGCCTCCTCTTTTCGTAGCTTCTTCAGCATTTAATAAAACTCTCATAGAATTATTTTATTTTCCTTATTTGGTCAAGTATTTTTTTTTTTTTCCTCTTCAGCAATTTTTTTTTGTCTTGTTCAGCCTATGAATTTGATCTCCGACTTCTCATTTACGTGTTGCTGTTGTTACAAGGGAAAATAATGTATTTTCTTTTGCCATAAACGTCTATGGTAAAGGATGACCTTGGATAGTTAGGAAATAAGTAGTGATTTTGAATTTTATACATGTTACAAACTAGGCTCAATAATTTTAAACATGATTCATTGTGTATTAATTTAAATTTGCTAGTGTAATGATATGAAACTGCTTTCTATATGGTGATATGATTGTTATAAGTGCTGGAAGTACCTATATTGACTAGAGATAAATGTTTATGCATTTTCATATTTGAATAGACAGATTAGAGTTTAGTTTTGAGATATCCCGAATAATAATTTCTTTAATTAATAGCCATAACTTCTACATATATATTTATGATAAGCCTTAGAATCAGTTCTATAAACCTCAAGACCATTTGCATGCAAAACTTTACATTCAATTTACCATCTTCATAAATTTCAAATTTCAACAAGAAAATTTATTGAATTATTATTTGAAATATATTTAAACAACTGTAAATTATGGTCAGGATTTCCATGTTATTTACAATGATGTTTTCCAGGTTACTTTGTAAGTATTCAATAATAGCTGATTTATAGTAGCTTAAAACCACCATTTTTTAAACTCATCCCTTACAGAGACAAGGTAAAAAACAAGATAGAAAAAGATAATCTCCAAAGTATTACATTTGAGTATTTTCTCCTCTCTTATAGGAAAGTTAAGACGTGTTCAAATGACAAGATGCAAGAACAAATTTTAAAAAATTGCAATTAAAAATTATGTTGTGATAAAATAAATATTTGTACCTTAAGCCCCCTAAAAAATAAGTTATAGTTAATCAAAAATGATGAGGACAACATAAAAAAGTTTAGTACCGCTACCAAAGCCCTGATTAATAATCTGTATTATGACCTGATAATATGTATATATATATATATATTGTACTTTTACTGAATTGACCTTTGAAACCCTTGCTATATATTATTAAGTCTCTAGAGTGTATATAGCAATCAATAGTTGCCTAAAAAATAATTTCTTCCTAATATCCTGATTTATTTGAGCAAATATATATTTATTGTATTTTTGCTATATTTTTATATCCTTTTATAGTGGTTTCGAGGCCGCGTAGTAGATAATCCCCCGACTATATATATTATTATATCAGTGGCGGACTGTTTTGAGGTGCGGTATGGACGCAGGAGGCAGAGAATACGCATACTTGCGCTACGCTTGCCTGTCGATGCTTTGATTATTGGCCGACCCCACAACCTATAGTCAAAATGTTCGAAGCCCGACCTATATACTTGACCTTTTTTGTAAGCTCCCTATTATTTATTATTAACTATATCTGCTAACCATGACCTTTTTTTATTGGCTCTTGGATACTTTGCGCCTATTTATTGATACCTTTTATTGTGCAGGTTATATGACCTTATTTATTTGCGCCAAACCACTAATTTTTTTATTAGTTAAATCTTCTAATAGTTTTTTTTATAGGTGTTTACTTACTATACTATATTATTTCATTTAGCTAATTTCTATCATTTTAATCACCTTATCTGTATCTTTACAGATCTTTACCCAAGTATCATTTAACTCTATCGGTTCCTATACTATCGATTTCAGTATTTGTAACTCTCGTACGGACCCTATATATATATATATACCTCCCTACCTAAGTGTGTTCATCGGTCTCATAATTGGTCAATTTAGGAGACCACTCTCATGCTTTTTCCCAGTTTGAGAATCTTGTGAGTCGATTTAAATAGGCGTACTTGTATGCTACTACTATTATTATATGTATGTATATGTGTACTTAACTATCATATTTTGTGATTAATTATTATCGAATATTCTCGCTACGCACCCTCAGGTGCAAGCCGCTAGCCAGCCGCGTTTCTGCAGCCCCGGCTGTATTCATACTGCCGGCGCGTTTCCTACATACTACTATCATATATATATAATAAAGAATGCATTTTGTAACTCTGTCTAAACAGGCTAGATTTTTACAAGATGCTCGTCATCTTTCTGCTATCGATTCCATATGTTCTTAATATGTAGCCGATAGGTGGAAATTGTTACTTCTCCCTGGTACACCAAGCGTCCCTCACCTAATAGATAGTTCCACTTATTCCCTCTGTATGGCTCTCGCGCCAACCTGTGGAATGTGCCGCTGTGACGAGTCCCCACCAGACCCCGCCCGCCACCCATCTGCAGACATTATTATAATCATCAAGTAAATTATTATGAGTTAACTTATTAAAAATTTATGAGCTAGGTTTACTGAAATATTAAAATTAAAAGGAACCAAGTCTATTTTATCATTGTACCAAGGCAATTAATTTTATAATAATGATTGTCTTTAAATACTATATTCTAATTAAACACTTGAACTTGGCACTTGTCTACAGTGTTCAAAGATTTTATTCCCAGAGATTCAAGACAAAACAAATTCTCTAATCCATTATCTATATCGGAGTTCAAAATATTTTCTAAAGGGTTAAAATAACTTTTGCAAGGCTCTAATACAAAATATACTTGCGTATTCAATCTATTATTATTTATAGGATTTATAGGAACAATGTCATTACTCATTGTTTCCGAAGCAGATTCAACATAAGTAACAAAATTAGCTACATCCAATTTCCAACTTTTGTTGTCCGAAGCACACAATTTCTCTCCGAATGGTAACAAATTATTCAATATTTCTTTTGGGAACCGAATTATTGACATTTATTGTCAGTTCTAACGACAAATTGCAATGAGTCAATTAAATCATTCAGTCAGTGGTTATTAAATATTCATTGTTTATATTGAATCGAAAGGATGGTGACGTGGAGATGAATTTTATTGGGTTATTTTACAAGTATATGGGAGTCGTATTGAATGTTTTAGTTATTTTACAAGTAAAATGGTCTACATTTTCCCTTCTCTCCCTCCCCAACAAATGCTGTAGCTCCCTTCCTCCCTCATAAAAATGATTTACATACATCATATTCAACTACAGGAACTCATTTATATTTGTTATTAATCTTTCAGCTGCCTCCCTAGATATGTAAGACCTACACGAGGCAGTATCAAGAAGACATCTAAAAGTTTTTTCATTGCCATTATGAACCATGTTTAATGTAACAGTAGGAGGAATATATGCATTTTCTATGCTTTGTTGAAAAGTAATTACAATGATTACAACTTTGAAGTCTTCATTTTTCACTGTCACAAAAGGATATATGTGAGATATACTTCACATTTCCACGAATCTAATTTTTGTCTCCATTAGAAAAACATTTCCTTTGGGGAAGGTTACCCGCACATCTGCTCCAATTCCCCAGCTCTTTAATTACGCTTTATTCTCTCTTCCAAGTTATCATACACAGGGCAAAGACCTATTGAGTAGGGGTCCTGTACATAGTTTACACCTCTTATTAAACTCTTTACCTTTTTCCAAAGTTACTTTTTTAGTCTGGAAATTTTGTAATGAAGGTGTTTCACTAGATTTATTGACTGATACTAATTTAGGATTTTCCCTTTGAGTTGTACTTTTACTTTTGAATTTATTAACTACAACCTTTTCAGTTGATGAGCTAGTACTTATCAAAGTCTTTATAATGTCCTGATAATTGTCAAGGACATCATTAATATCAGGGTAATTATTATTAATTTTACGCACCAAATCTTTCAAAAATACTTTAGGAAGTTTTTTCACTACAATGTGCGACAATAGTTTACAACCAGAACTTTTTCTTATAGTAAAGTCCAAATCATGATTCTTTAAAGCTCTGATTTTATTTAAAGCCTTTTTTAATGAAATAAAACTTGTATCATATTTATTTTCTATATTTATTTCCATTATAGAACTAAACAGGTCATCAACAACTGCATTTATATCCATATATTCCTTTTTAAGCAACTCTATGGCTATTTGAAAATTTTCAGGCACTATTGTTAGATGAGAAACAATACTTAAAGGGTATTCTCTAATTAAGCTAATTAAATACATGAGTTTAACCGAATCACTAAGCTTAGCATTATTTCCAATAAGATTCATAAATTGGTTATAAAAAGCATTAAAGCTTACCTTTTCTACATTAAAAATTAACACAAGTCATAACTGGTAATTTCATATTTGTTTTATTATAATCAGAATTATTTAAAGCCTCCAAAAAGCTATCCATTGCATTAGGCTTCTCCTCTTTCTTTAATTGTTCTTCACTAGTTAATTTATAAACAAACTCATTAAATTCATTTAATTTAAATTCTAGCTCAAAAAAATATATTTCTGATTTTCTACCTCAGAGTTAAAATCACTTTCTTCTTCTTGGTTATTTAAAATATCCAACATTTCTTCATCTACTTTTCTTATTCTGCGCATAATGTCAGATATTTCTTTCAATTGTACTTTACATGATGTTTTGCATCTTCCTTCATTAATTTTAATTCACTTAATTTATTTTATATGATCCGTGAATTAATTCGTATTCTTCTAAAAGTTTTTAAGTTTAGTTAAAATTCTCATTTTAACAAAAATATATTCAAAAAATTTCATATAAAACTTTATCTTAGTATATATATATATTATTAAATTACAAAAGCTCTACTTATAAGCGTAGCTTCAAAAACAGTTTACATTTATTGAAATGTAGCCTTTAAGGGACCGGTTTCCTATAATCATTTGAGCTATTATTAAATTTAACGTAAAAAGAGCATAAAACAGCATTTATTTTAATATACTAGCTGTTTTTAGCCTAATTATTCACCAGAAGCCAATCTTGTACCCACAAACAATATAGTTTTAACCAAAACAATAATTAACGTTATCTCCAACGCCATTTCTGAAGATGTAAAACAAATCTGACAATCGTACATAATCGTTGTCAATTAATATTTTTATTAGTGGATTAATCGTATTTTAATTACTGAACTACTTTCAAACATCAACGCCTTTCGATAATTTCACGGCGCATCTGTTTTCACGCATAAGTCTATTGCGTTTAAATTTCTTAAGTTAAAATTTAAATTTTACACTTTTACAAAATCAAAAATATAACTATTCACCACAAAGTATAAAACTGTTTTAACTGAAGATATTATCTATTTTCAATGGTAAACTATTTAAATGTTTCCAAATGATCCTGTTAAAAAAAAGATGCTAGTGGTTATTGTTTTTTATACTCTATATAAAAAAATGCATTGTTTATTTACCTTAATTTTCCTTGATGTTCTGAAGAATTCACGAAAGTTTTTCGTAGGAGGCCTCCTATATAGCTAATATTTAATTTATTAATGTAAAGGCACTATTAATTTTAGTAAAATAATTAAATAAATAATCTTTACTGGACGCGCACACAGGGCAACTCGAGGTCTATGGATGGTTTTGGCGTTATATAGTATATATCTTATTTTAACTTTTTAATTTATTATACAAAATTGTTAATTATAATGAACCTTTTCTATAATAATGTTAATGGCTAAGATTGGCTTAATTTAATATTTAAAATGAACTTCACTTTTATTGTTGGAAGCTATTTCAAAGGTAATTATTACACAACCTAAATTATTATTGAGGTTGAATGAAGACGTTCTTACTATGTGAAACTCTGTGGTATTTCTGCCTTCCCCGCAATAAAAACTACTAGATACTACTACGTACCTACTAGATACTTATCTCGAGTCAACTCAACTCACTCTTACATACTGTGTTTCGAGTGAGATCACGTGAATCTCTATTCTATTATATTTGAGTCAATAGTCGTTTGACTGACTCGAGTTTTATATTTAAACCTTTATTGACGGCTTATATTTTAATTATTTTATATTAATTTAAATAAAGCTTTTAATAGGCACTGAATGTCAATTTAAATTCCGGTTTTAAACTAGATATAAAAGCTTATTTATATATTTATATTATATAATATTATATATATATATTATATTCATATATATATATACTTATTAATATATTATAATTATATAGTATATATATATATATATAATTATATATATATAAACATACCAAATAACATATATTACCTATAGGTTTATTAAAATACCTATGTCCAAAAGTGGACCTGCTAGATTTTTTTCGAGATGGTGAGGAGTAACAAGGTCTTAAGGTTTGTATCATTTTATATAACACAGTACTTCATTTCAATACTTAAAATGAAACGTTGTTAGCATAAAAAAAATCTTTCAATTTTTTTCAAGAATTTCTTTTGTGCAGTTTGGCCATTTTTAATGGTATATTTATGCAATTCTTTTGAGTTCTTTGATGTGTCAGGATACAGAATCACGCATGTTTTTCATGTTGAATGTCTGGCAGCCATCGAAAAAAATTCCTTTCTTCTACATCTGTAAGATCCATACTTTCAACAGTTTTTAGCACATTGATTCATAGATTTGCAGAATATGAAAGAGCTTCAAGATTTTTTCAGATGCACTTTTATTCTATCAATTTTAAGCCTATTGCATCACTGTAATATTATACATTTTACTTCAGAATTAGTCCATTTATTTCCTAGTTTTTTTCTGGATCAGAGTCTTTGGGATTACTGTTATAATGAAACTTATAATAACTTGAAAACAAACAATAATAAATATAAATTGCAGTTATTGCTGAAAGGAAAGGAAAAATGAAAAAAACCAATTCCCAGGGTTTTTTCGGGTTTTATGTGAAAAACCCGGGCCACTGGGCTTTTTCAAAAAATGTTTTTTTTTGCCAACCTGCTTTAAAACTAATGATATAATCTGTATGGGTAGATATCCTTATATCAATAAATCATATAGAATAGGGGCATTTTTAGACCATGGCAGAGTGAAGAATTAAGATGCCGGCAATTCGCCTGAAAGAAATTGAGACACGCACTGCACAGTAAGAAACAAGGTATTACCGTCATAAATGGCGTGATTTTAATTTCTGGCATTCCACTGGATCTCTTGTCATAATACACCGCCATAGCAGTTCAGTATTCTATCCAACCTTGTCATACTAATAACTTTTGAGCGCAGATGGTCATGAACCACAGAAACGATGCACTGTTAAGACTTAATATTTACTAACGATGAAAGTATGGTGGTTGAGGTTGAGTAGGGTTGGAGAGCTTGGCCTCTAGTGAAACCAATAATAAATTAGATTTATTATGAATGTGATATCTAGGCCCAATTGCAAGTTAATAAGGAAAGGATCTTAGATTTCCGAATGGTGATTTTAACAAATTACGAGACATGCTTAGTTTAATACTGGATAAAGAGTTTAAAGACAAAACTGTTTTATCATGTGGGACTTTTAAGCAATTTTAATAATATTCAGTCAGTATGTTTAAAAAATAAAATTAGGGTGGTGAAGAGAAAACTGTTTGGTGGAATAGAGAGATAAGAAGGAAAATTAATGAAAAGCATAGATGTTTAAAATATTCAAGGGTCTATAGGGAAGGTGATTTAGAAAATTTAGAAAAATAGAAATGACTATTTAAAGAAAGACTAGATATGCTAGAGAGAGTGAACATAGAGCAACAAGGATGATTTCTTGGGTTTGAGGGTAGGTATGAGGAGAGGCTGAGGATTAGGATGTTTTCTGTGAAAGGCGATTCTCAGGAGGACATGAGATATTTACATTATTTCGATAATGCAGAGACCATAAATTCTTCACAGTAGAGCATGCATGGTGGTGGTATTAATAGAAAATTAAACGAAAGCATGCCATCTTGTATAAGAAAAGCATTCATTCAGTACTAGGGTTGTTAAATTTTGAAATTGCCACAGAGAGTTGTTGAGTGTGACTCGATTGCAACATTTACGAAAGGATTTAGATTTTTTTATGGATAGGTTGGGTATCATATAATATATGACGAAGCCCTACAATTATTTTTGTCGATTATTAGTAGTATTAATGTTTATATAGGCGTTGACCATAAATTAGTTATTAAATGCATGTGGTGGTTGGTATTATATTCTGCCAATTTATACTGTTGTCGTTCTTCTTAAAGCCCTTTAATAAATATCGAAGAGTAAGGCTAAGGTTTTCTCCTCAGGTACCAGGAAAATCTGTAAAATATTTTAAGCATTCTCTACTCCACAACCGTCATGAGCTGACACCTAGTTTGGAGCAGAGGAACCGTAGTATATATGGTACTCATGTACATGCATATATACCCAGGCTCATCTAATATATATAATATAATATATATATATATATTATATTTTATATATATATATAAATATATATATATATATATTAATATATATTATATATATTTATATATATATATATATATATAATATATATATAATATATATTATATATATCCACAACCAGAGGTATGTGGTTTTCAATGAATACATTATATATATAGTTATATATATTATATATATTTTTAGGGATGACAACCTATATATACAGATAATAACTTCTTTTGTTCTAGAATGTCTTACACATCCATTTTACTTTAGGAGTCTTTTTCATTCACACAAGGTACATTAATTCGAAGATCAGTCCCCCCCAAGATTTATTGGTGATAGGTAAGATTTTTAATCAGTCCTGCACTCATACACTAAGATCCAGACATATGAAAGTTCAATTATGCAAGAATCATTTATACTGGGGCCTTTCGTCTCATAAGTTAAAAATTTTGACACATCATGCATACTCAGTGAGCATTCTGTAAGCTTTATTAATGATGTTAGTTTTTTTAGAAAAATGTTCTAGACCTTGTCCATTCCAGGTGCCTTAAAATAGATAGGAATAAGACTGCTTACTGTCTTAGATTGCAATTATTATTATGTAACTTATCAGGTTCATTATTTAAAGATAAGTTATTTGGCTAAGTATTTAGATTTATTTTCCAGTCAGTAAGTGAACAACAGAACTCTTTAAGTAAATTAAATTGCAGTGAAATTTTCAAACAGATGAAGCAAAGCTAACAATTATTCTCTGGGCTTATTTACTTCATCTCAGGGTAATAGCATATGTCAATTTATAACCAAGAGATTATAAAAGACTGGTCCGTCTCCATTGACTGACATATTCCAGTGGAGTAGACATAACATTAGGGAAATCGGGAACCGATCCTCTACTCCTAGTGTTGGGAGGAACATTCATTTGCATTTCCTCCAAGGTTTCATTATCTATATGTACCAAGGTCAAATTACTATTATCTAAATGTATATTATTGGGATCACCAAATACCTCCCACTATTTGAAAAGGGGGAGTCCTAGTCTCCGAGACAGGTGAAGAAACTATTTCAGCCGACGTGAGTATATTAAAAGAATTACTGTTTGGCAGGCTAAAACCATAAAATTCAGTCTTTTGAGAGCTGGAAGAACTATCTAAGTTAAAAAGGTTTGACCAATCGGCCTGCAAATCACCCACACCATTTTCCTCCGATAGATCCATAAGATCATCAGAAGAAACTGAGCGGGAATAATTAGGTCTATCCAGGAAAAAGGACGGTGGATCCGCTAGACTTAGATTAGAGGTTTCAAGGCTAGGACTCTCCAACCGCTGGGCTTGAGAAACTATAAGATCTTCAGTATTATTATTTAACCTTACAGGAGAAAGGACAGAGGGGTATTTAAATCTAATAGGGTATTCATGTGAATACATATCATAATAATCTAAAACAGGGGTGAGTATTTCGTCATGGGTGACCTCCACGGTACCTCCACTATGGGTTTTAGGAGAACTAGTAGGGATATTTATCAAATCTGTCTCAGATAAACTAGAATCGGTAGAATTTGATCCATTAGAAGAATGGATTGGGGAAATGGGAATTTCAATAGGAGGTAGCAAAAATGTAACTTCTTTGGGAAAGGAAGGTTTCAAGGACTTTGGAGGTAAACGGGAAACTAAATCCTCCATACTCATTTGACGGTTTTCACTTTGGTCCCAATAAATAGGTGGTATTACAGGAGTTAAATCTGGCAATTGAATGTATTCACTGACAAATATAGGATTGAAACTTAAAAAGCTTTCAAAATCAGCTTCCTCCTCCATAGAATCACCGCTATTATTGAACAATGAAGTATCAGGGATGAATTCTGACTCACAAGAATTATCAGAATCAGCCTCGGACTCAAGGTCTGTTTCAGGAGAAATTTCATCCTCTTCCAGAAAGTTTTCCTCGTCAGAGAAAAATGCGGCACTAATTTCTTTATTCCTGGTAAGGTACTTTCGTAAGTAGAAAGGAATATCAATCCATTCCCTTAAGTGAGGGAAATGGACCTTCTGTGTCCTACCAGGGGGATTAGTATCTCTTTGTATGACGTAGGCCACTCTATTCGGGTTCACGTCTACAACTGTAAACGGTCCTTCCCACTTATGTTGAAATTTAAGGTCAGCACTCAGACCAGTTCGTATTACCTAACGAGCTACTTTTTGACCTACCTTAAAAGGTTTAAAGTTGACACTGCCCTCTTTCCAATATTGGGGAAACATGTGCACTGGAGCATGAGATTTTTGTAATAAATAATCGGAAGGGGACTTATCTAATGCACTATGATCGTATATATAAATTATAGGAAGAAGACAATTCTTCATCCCAGGTAGCGGGTTGCTCTAAAACTAAATTTAGGATTTGAATTAAACTCCTGTTGACCGCTCACAAACCTTACTCGAGGGATGAAGGGGGGATATTCTCACATGTTTAATATTGTGTTTTTGTAACACCTGTTGGAATATCTGGGAAGTAAATTCTGTTCCATTATCAGTTAATATACGATTTGGAACTTTGGGGAGAAAAGGGAGAACTTGGTGTTCCAATTTCCGGGATACGGTCAGGCTGGATTTGTCAGCAATGGGGACTACAGCCACCCATTTAGAATAATGATCATAAAGATATGCTTGTAGAACATAACAGTAGAACAGTTGAAATCAATCCATTGCCAATAAGTATACCCTATGAAAGGTTTATGAAGTTAGCAGAAGAGGCAAAAAGTGTTTTAGAAGTTGGGGAAATACGCACTACATCTGAAATTACCTGGTTGACCCTAGGATGTCAAAAATGCTTATACACCAACTGAAGCAGTTTGTTCCGACCTATATGGGCACAGGATACATGGAGACCAAGAACTATTTGCATTAACAGGTCCAAAGAAATCACATATAACATATTTCCGGACTTAGCTCTATAATACAAGATATCATTTTCCAAGACCATTTGCTTTGAATGATTTTTGTATTGTTTAGGTACTTGTTGCCAATTTATACTGTTGTCGTTCTTCTTAAAGCCCTTTAATAAATATAGAAGGGTACGATCATTATTCTGGTCGTATATAACATCAGTATCGTTAATGTTAGTATTAAATATAGATATGTTTTTTACCTGTATAGTGGAAGACTTCAAGTTGGACTGTGTACAAGTTGAAATGCCATTGGCTACCACAGTCAATTTTTTTCCTTGAAGATGAATCAGTTGTTTTCGGGACATGTCAGGTAATAGGTGATTATCCCTAAGAGCACAAGTACCAAGTATCAACGGGTTATCTACCATGTATTCCTGGGGAACTATGAAAAACACTGAAGGATGAGTTTCAAAACCCATATTAAACCTCAGGATTATGTTTACATAATGAACAATAGGAATTCTTTCTTTGTTTCCGAAACCACTAATAGCCTTTACTCCTATGTCTTCAGCTCTTTTGAATTCCCCAGTAAAGGAATAATCTCGGAGCTTATTAAATTTACTCCCGCCCCACTGTCAACAAGACAATCGTAAATGGGAGTATCATTGACACAGACGATCAATGGTTCTATATCGGCCTGGCACAAGTTAATAGCAACGACCATATCTTCACTAGCATAAGGAGCAGGTCTATACGAAAATTTATTAATGTTATTTTTTCCATCATGTTTAAAAGAAGGGTCATCTAGGTCTTTCACAGAGTCATTAACAATGTCCTTTTCCACAGATTGACTCAAATCTGCAGGGACTATTCGTTTAACGGCTTTTCTGGACGGGATTCATCAAACCCTTTGCAACGACCTTCATAGGGAGATACATTGCAGTATTCACAAGGGTCCAGAAATAGGCATTGTGGAAGCGGCTTCTCAGTTGTTTTAGCCGACTGTACATTTTTCTGAGATTCGGTTGAATACGATCTTGAATATACCTTCTTTACCGCTCCTTGAAGATATTCTCTAGGAGGAGTTTGATCAGAGTTACTGGGTCTTGGAGGGGTGCGTTGAGAACACCTCATTCCCGCATGGGGACCTCTGCAAAAGGGACATACTACTTTTCTGTTGTTTATGGGAGATGATGAAGGGGAGTTCCTAGCTCTGCATTCTGTATTTACATGGCCTGTTTTCTTGCAGTAGCTACATACTCCAAGATATTTATAACAGTCCTGCATTTCGTGCCCTCTCTTCTCACGATAGTCACAGAGGAGCTTCCTCCGATCTTCAGACCCCGATCGAACATTATGAGTTACGTTGCGATCATTACGAACCCGGGAATGGTCATCATTACGTTGTGAGCTACGAACAGTGTTGCGGAAAGAACGACTTATTATTCCTTTCCGGAGGACTACGTTTGGAGGTATTTGAAGAACGATGATTAAGATTAAAGGATGATTTAGGCTTTCGTTGTTCAACCTTTTTCCGCAGAACATCCATCCAGGAAGTGCAGTATTTATCTGTACTACTGACTCCAGAGATTCATTTAGGTCAACTTCCCGCTCAGTTACTTGGGAATAAGTTGATGGGGTGACCGCAATTGGGGTTCTATTACAATATGAGAAAAGTATTTCTCATGTCTAAAGAATCCGCAAACAAGTTCACGGATATTTTTCCCATGAAGTATTCTCTATGCGCAAACTCCTGCATTTTAAATTTATTGACGACGAATCTTCTCAATATTGGAGGCAAACTACAAAAGGGAAGCTACTTCGTAAGCGAGTAATGAAAATCTCTCCAATATCGAGTCATTGATAAGCTCAAGACTAGAAAGATGTTCCAACCGAGGGCAAAACCATTTTACTACTCATCATCTGGGATAAATCGACATGAGCGCATGATACTTCCTGAATTGGTATTCTTTATTTCTTTTGTTCTTCATCTCTATACACATAACAGATCTATCCCGTACAGGGGAAAGAAAGTATTTCGTCATCCTTTGATGATTTTGCCTTCGAGCTGTCAGACCAAGCAGGTCTCACCCATTAGGTGACTAAGGGCATGGAATAATGAAGGCTTTACAGTCGCCTCAAAATAGCCAAGTAAGAACTAAGAGATCTTGATTCGACTCGCTATTTAATTATTCCAAGTCACAACCTGTACGTTTCTGAGAGTTATTTGAGCTCAACCTGGGTGAGAAGCACACATGGCTTCCTCAGCCATGTCAAGCCTCTGTTTCAGATTGTGGCCCGTGAATTACATGGAAGGTTCACTCGTTTTCGGAAATCGAGTTCAACTCGTCCATCTGAGGCAATCCTTTGTGGAAAGCACCAGAATACGACTGAGGAGTCGTTGAACATCTGTTGCTCGGATAATGATATTAAGGGAACTTCATGTTACCTCGGTGGGGTATGTAGTAATTTTGACTCAAATATTTCTCAGAGAGTTAGACTCTCCTCTACTTTATAGGTTGATAACAGAATACTTATTGGCTCTATCATGTCGAGGATATTAACACAGGAGACTTTAGGTTGGTTTAAAGTAATTACTGGGGGTTTGGATTATGAAGAAGATAGGATTAGGAAGAAGAAGATTTTTGGGATTTTCTACATGACTGGGTGGATTATGAATAAAATGTTTTGATCGTGTTTGAAATTGGGAAACTAAGGAAGAGTTATAATCATGATCAAGGAAAGAAGTGGTATTTTTAGGAATTTGCAATTTATGGGCATCAAGGTCAGAGGTTATACCTTGACCTCAACTTTGGAACGTTCTGTGTTCAACATTACTGATTTTTCCATTAGCTTGGGCCAATTGCTGTTCACTTAGCAATTTGTCCTTATTAAGTTTTAATAATAAGGTATCCATTTTGGACATGGTAAAGGGTTTGTCAGAGTTGGAAACATCTACCCTGTCTTTATTTTCCACATTTACACCTACATTTATTCCTAATTTATTAGTATTAGGATCATCACGCAGATTTTGCTCTAAACGTGGATCCAAGGCGATAGCTGCAAGAGTTGGGTCTACCAAATCCTCTTGAGTATCAGAACCTGTGCTTGTTTCCAAGTCTTTAAGTTGATTGTTATTTTCTGACATATTTATTAATTTTAAAGTAAAGAATTTAAAAGTATGGGAGGGTTATTTCTAACTAATTCTTGAATCTGTCCAATGTAAGTACAAAAGAAGAAGAATGAACGAAGATAACTGAAGAGAATCGATGATTTTTCAAAAAATAAATGACGATGTGAGTGAAGTCACAATCCTTGTGCACGCAAGCGAGCAGGAACTCAAACAGAGTCCCTGTTCGGGCGCCACTTAATTTATTTATGTAATGTAGTTGAAAAAGCTGGGCCCGAACAATCGTACCCGACTTTGAGGTTCTCTCTCACTATTTCTCGTAGAGTAAAGGTGAGAAAACAAGTATTTCGCAAAGGTATTAGAGATAAATACGTTAAGAATATTTGTGGATGTTTCAAAGACGTGGTTTTAAATGTCTAATAAGAACAGGAAACCAACCAACACCATCAGGTTTAATACGGAGCAGGTTAGGCCTTCTCCGTAACGGAGGGAGATAATCGCGGGACTCCGTTCGCCTGTTCACTTGATGACAATTCGGTGAGGATTGTGAGCTTTTAAAATAATTGAAACAATTGATCTTAGATATGTCTTAACCAGATTTGATTTAGCTATAGCTAGTGGTCTAAGTAAATAACACCTTTGAAGATTAATCAGATAGAGTTCAGTAGTAAATAATAATATATAAATAAAGAGTTAAAGACCAAAGGATATTAAGACACTAGAAAAAGTTTATCTTTACTAGATTCACTCAGATAATAATGATGGGATGTTTGTGAAAAGTTCAAGGATAACACAAATCCACTCCCAACAATATGGTAATATAAGAATATGAAATTAAATATACTATGGACTGTAATTATATAATATATATACATTGGAGATCTATACAAAGGATCCAATGTATCAAAACTATATACAAGAGCTCAGTTCAGCCCTGGAATCAGATTCAAGAGTGGAAACCAAACGCTTCCAAATATTATTCATGCATATCTAAGGTAAAGTAAGAATTAGAATTCGGACTCATTATCGACAAATACACCATAACTTAACTGAAGATTGAGTAGATAATGGTTTCGGGTGCAAATCGTTAAATCCAAAGACGAAGAAATAGGATTCAGAGTGAATCCCTGATTCGAAAACGAAACAGCAGAAGGATTCAGGAGGAATCCTAAAATTAGAAACTCCACACAAGAAGAAGGATTCAGGATTGAATCCCAACTTTAGAACTCCACACAAGAAGAAGGATTCAGGATGAATCCCCACTTTAAAACCCCTTTCAATTTCCAAAAGGAGCTTATTCAATGTGAGATAATAGTGTTTGTCAATGGTCCTACAAGACAGTAAACTTGAAAGAATGGACAATCCAATTTCAAGGTCTTCGATGTATTCTATTTGATATTTTGACACAACTATGGTTTTTGTACAATTATGTGTCCATCTATTTTTATTTGGCTTATACATAAATTTTACACAAGATTATCATTAAAGAGTATTATATCATGAATTGTTAATAACTAAAAAAGAGAAACATCATTATAATACCTATAAATTACACAAGGTTTGATAATAACTAAAGCAATATTTTATATTATAATAAATCATCGTCCAGGCTGGATCACAGTCCAGACTGGATCAATGAATATTCTTAAATCTAATTATTACTATGATTAAAAATATTGGCTTACCAATTTATACCAATATTAAGTTTTTACCTCAGTTGTCAATAAGACACAACTTATACACGAACAATATCTCCCTTATATATATATATATATATATATATATATATATATATATATATATATATATATATATATATATATATATATATATATATCAAGGGAGATATTGATCATGCATCCATGGTGTCAATTGGCAATTCGCTATCTTATTCTGGTGTTGTTTATTCTCGGAAATGTTTTTATAATACAGTCTGGAATTGTTTACCATTTCTAATCCAGGCTGTGATATGTGGTGTTATTTATTATGTCTTCAATTATTGAAAACCCTTATAACAATTTTCGATATTATACCAGTTTTTCTTCTTTCTAGTACATCTTGTTATGATTTTATGTATGATATAATATAAACTTAATGATAAACATAGCACCAGGAGCACAGATGATACCAAAGATATAATTGTGCTAAACATTTATATACACAAGAAGTGATAAGCCTTTCTAGCTGTCTCAGAGGTCAGTGCTACAAATTTGTTGGATTTTATTAATTAATAACTAAGATTTGTAGTAATGTACAGATAGTAAACTTAACTCTTATTACAGTTTACTATCTTGTTGGTTGCTGGAAGGCCGTTGACATCATTAATCTCCATTTAAGAAAGACCCCTCTTGGATATATCAGGGTATGTTTCTTAATAGAATAAATATAGGTGACTTCATTTAACTGTCAAATATGCAAATATAAATTGTGGTATAAATACCAATAATTGTTTATATTTGACAGGGTTCATAGTTTGGGATTCACTTGAATCTTTCTTCAAATCTTGGGATTCATCCTGAATCCTTCAAGACGTTCTTATTCTGGGCTATGTTCCAATCTTGGGTTCTTCTTTTCTTTTGTGCTGATAATGTGAGTGGGATTCCTTAGTGAATCTTTCCTCGGTGCTATTTTAAAGTTGGAATTCATCCTGAATCTTTCTTCTTGGAGTTGTTTCGGAGTTGTGGTTCATCTGGATCCGTCTCCCTGCCAATTCTAACGTTGGGATTTGGCCTGATTCCTTCCTCTTTAATAGTACTTCAGCATAGTTGTATTCTCCTGAATCAGACTCACCACTTGGAACCATTCCCCCAGTCAATTCAGTTAAGTCATCATTTATTCGCAATTGTTGAGTCTGGATTTCTGATTCCCTTGATTTTTATGCATGAGCAATATTTGGAAGCGTTCGGTTTCCACTCTCGATTCTGATCCTAGAGCTGTCTGTGCTCGTGTACATATTTTACACCTTGGAACCTTTAACTTGCCCTCCAAGGTGTATTAACTAATTCTATTTAATCATAATCTTTTATTTATATATTGTTGGGGTAGGACTGTGTACTATTAACTTTTGTCAGACCTCCCACCATATATTCTGAGCGATTTTAGTAAAGATAACACTTTTTTATGGAGTGTCACTATCCTTCATATTGATGTTTTTTGGTATTGTTATTCTTAATCTTTGAGACCTCTATCGGGTTAATCTTCGAGACCTCTATCGGGTTAATCTTCGAGACCTCTATCGGGTTAATCTTCGAGAAAGCTCCGGGAAACGAGCTAAATAATTCTACATCTTCCTTTAGGTAAAAATCTTAGATTGTATCAACATTTTATATCAAAGTTCACAATCCTCCTCGAAAGTCATTCAAGTCAGCAGGCCGACGGAGTCCTGAAGACTAACTTCCTCCGTTACGGAGAAAATCTAATCTGCTCCGTATTACCCATGATGGTGTCAGGTGGTTGCTGTGCTGACTAGACCTTCAAACCACTATCTTTGAACATCACAAACCTAACATTGACGTAATCTCCTATACTTTGACTTCCGAAATCAAAAATTCTTCGAACTTCATATTTCCAAGAAAGAGCGGAGAGAGGTACCTCACCGTCGGGAACACTTGTTGATCCCAGCGTACTTCCTCTCCGCCACATAAATAAATTAAGTGGCGCCCGAACAGGGACTCTGAGTTCCTGCGCTTGCGTGCACTAGGATTGTGACTCTCGCTCACATCATCATATTTATTTTTGAAAAATCATCGATTCTCTTCAGTTCTTTTCAAAGAAAAATCTTCTTCTTTTGTACTTATATTGGACAGATCGAGAGTTAGTTAGTAATAACCCTCCAATACTTTGAAATTCTTTCTTTTGAAACTTACAAAAGACAATGTCAGAAAAACCTCAACCAAAAGACTTGGATACGAGCATAAATGCTGATAGCCAAGAAGCTGTGGACTTTGATCCCTCTCTTGCAGCTTGTGCATTAGATCCACGTGTAGAACAACGTCTCCGTGATGATCGTAATAAAAATAATGTCGGAATGAATGTAGGAATGAATGTGGAAAATAAAGACAGGGTAGAAGTTGTCAACTCTGACATACCCTCTGACTTATCTTTGGCTCCTAACTCTGACAAACCTTTCACTGAGACCCAAATGAGTACCTTATTGACTAAACTCAATAAGCAGGTGATAAGTGAAAGGAAATTGGCTCAAGTAAGCGATACAGTCGGTAAGGTTGAACACAGAACGTTCCATGATCAAGTTCAGGGTATTCCACCTAAATTCGATTCCCATCATGTGCATATGCCTAAAAATACCACTTCTTTCTATGATCGTGAGTATAAACCTTCCTTAGTTTCCCAATCTCAACCACGATCAAAACCTTTTCTACATAATCCACCCAGTTATGTAGAAAATCCTAGAAATCAAATTCTTTCTAATCCTAATCTTCATTCTAATCCTAATCTTATTCCTAATCCTAATCTTATTCCTAATCCTAATCTTATTCCTAATCCTAATCTTGTGCCTACTCATAATTTTCTTCCTAAACCTCAACTTCTTCCTAATCCCAATCTTCGTCATGATTCTATACCCCCAGTAAATTACTTCACCCAACCTAAGTCTCTCTTTAGAACTCCCGATATGGGCAGAGACAATAGAGATTCTCTATCCCCTATCCATAGAGGAGAGGCTGATTTTTCTGGAAAGTATAATAAATTACTACAGCCTCAACGAGAACAAATTCCCTTCAATCAATATCCGGAGCAACAGATGTTTTCGACTGATTCTCAGTCGCATTCTGGTTGTAATCCACAAGGATATTCCCAACGACTGCCTATGCGTCGTATTCCTGACGATGATGAACCTTCAATGTATTCCGGACCACACAGACTTGACATGCTGGAGGAAGACATTGTGCTTCTGACTCAGTTACTCAAGAACTCTCAGAAGCTTAAGGTTGGATCCTGGAAAGTTTAAATATGAATCGGAACAAGATCTCTTAGTCTACCTGGCTGATTTTGAGGCTTATTGTAGCTTAAACTACCCTAATGCCCATCACCAATGGTTACGACTGCTTGGCCGACAGCTAGAAGGTAAATTCTTGAACATATACCGAGAGATCATCAAAGACAACCGGGAATGATACTTCTCTATGCGGGATGCTCTTGTGTGTTGTTATCGTAATGAGGAGCAGAAAAGAAAGAATACAGGAGGCTCTAGAGAGTATCATGCCGCTCACCGATACCCTAACGAGAGCATCAAAATGTTCGCCCTTCGGTTAGAGCGCCTAGCTAGTCAAGCATATCCGGGGTATGATATGAGAGATCATGATTCACTTAGAATAGCTTTTCTATGTAGTTTGCCTCCTTATGTTGAGATATTCGTCAGTCAGTATATCAAAATGATGGAGCTGGACGGTTATAGTAGAGCTCCATGGGAAAATATAGTGAATTTTGCGGACTCTTTAGACAGCAATAACACTGCTTTCCCAAATTCAATGTCCCAAACAAATCCACTTGAGGTCGGCCCATCAACTTATTCCCGAACTGACCAGGAGGTGGACTTAAACGAATCTGTTGAGTCAGTAATTCAGATCAATGCTGCACTCCCTGGATGGACTGATGTGTTGCGTAAGAAGGTTGAACAGCGTAAACCTAAGTCTTCAATTAACCTTAAACATCGCTCTTCTAATCTTGGCCAACGTAGTCCTCCGGAAAGAAATAATAGCAGTCGTATTGTCTACAACACTGTTCGGAATTCACCACCAAGTAATGACCGTTCCAGAACTCAGAATGATCGTAATGCAAATCGAAAGGGTCGTTCAGGATCGGGAGATCGGATGAATATCTTGTGTGACTACTGTGAGAAGCGAGGACACGAAATGCAGGAATGCTATAAGTACTTGGGAGTCTGTAGCTACTGCAAGAAAACCGGCCATTCAAATACCGAATGCCGTGCTAGGAACTCTCCTCCATCATCTCCCGTAAATACCCGGAAAGTGGTATGTCCCTTTTGTAGAGGTCCCCACGCGGGAATGAGGTGCTCTCAACGCACCCCTCCACGATCAAGTGATCCCGAACGAACTCCTCCTAGAGAATACCTTCAAGGTGCGGTAAAGAAAGTCTATTCGCGATCATATTCCCCTGAAGCCCAGAAAAATTCGGCTAAACCAACTGAGAAGCCGCTTCCCCAACGCCTATTTCTGGACCCGTGTGAAACCTGTAACGTGTCTCACTATGAAGGTCGTTGCAAAGGGGGGTTTGCTGAAGCTCGCCCCGCCAATCAGTTAAACGACTAGTCCCCACAGAGATGAGTCAATCTGTGGAAAAGGACTTGGATAATGACTCTGTAAAGAAACTGGATGATCCTGCTATTAACTTTTATGGGATACCTCCAGTGAGTAAATTCTCACATAAACCTTATTCCTATGCTAGTGAAGACATGGTCGTTGCTATTAACTTGTGCCAGGCCGATATAGAACCTTTGATCGTCTGTGTCAAGTTGGATGATCAGGATGCTCCCATTTATGATTGCCTTGTAGATAGTGGGGCTGGAGTAAACTTGATAAGCTCCGAGATTGTTCCTTTCCTAGGGAATTCAAAAGAGCTTTTGGCTTCCGAAGACATAGGAGTAAGGGCCATCAGTGGTTTTGGAAATAGAGAACGAATTCCTATTGTTCACTATGTAAATATAATCCTGAGGTTTAATATGGGTTTTGTAACTCATCCTTCCGCGTTTTTCATAGTACCCCAGGAATACATGGTAGATAACCCATTGATACTTGGTACTTGTGCACTTAGGGATAATCACTTATTACCTGATATGTCCCGAAAACAACTGATTCATCTGCAAGGAAAAAAATTGACTGTGGTGGCCGATGGCATATCAACTTGTACCCAGTCCAATTTAAAGTCCTCTACTATACAGGTGAAAAACGTGTCGGTAGTCAATACTAATATTAATGATACTGATGTTATCTACGATCAAAATAATGATCGTACTCTTCGATATTTATTGAAGGGATTTAAGAAAAATGATAACAATATAAATTGGCAACAAGTTCCTAAATCCTACAAAAGTCATTCTAAACAAATGGTTTTGGAAAATGACATCTTGTACTACCGAACTACGTCCGGGAATCTGTTATATGCAATTTCTTTGGACTTACTAATGCACATAGTTCTGGGACTCCATGTATCCTGTGCCCATATAGGTCGGAACAAGCTGCTGCAGTTGGTATACAAGCATTTCTGGCATCCTAGGGTCAATCAGGTAATTTCCGATGTAGTGCGGTGCTGCCCTGTTTGCCAGATGCAGAAAAACTTTTCTTCCAATGTAACTCCACCCATGTTGAAAATCTTGGCCAACTATCCCTTCGATTTATGTGCCATGGATTTGATTCAATTCCCTAAAACTTTTAAAGGAAATAAATACTGCATGATATTTATTGATCATTATTCTAAATGGGTGTCTGTAGTTCCCATTGCCGACAAGTCCAGCTTGACCGTATCCAGGAAACTGGAGCACCAAGTTCTCCCTTTCCTTCCTAAAGTTCCAAATCGTATATTAACCGATAATGGAACTGAATTTACTTCCCAGATATTCCAACAAGTGTTACAAAAACACAACATTAAACATGTGAGAATATCTCCACTTCATCCCTCGAGTAACGGTGTCTCCGAGCGATTTAATCGAAGTTTAATTCAACTACTGAAATGTTTAGTTCTGGAGCAACCCGCTACTTGGGATGAAGAATTGTCTTCCTCTATTTTAATTTATAATAATACTTATCATAGTGCATTGGACATGTCACCTTCTGATTATTTACTACAAAAAGCTCATGCTCCAGTGCACACTTTTCCCCAATATTGGAAAGAGGGCAGTGTCAATTTTAAACCTTTCAAGGTGGGTCAAAAAGTAGCTCGTAAAGTAATACGAACTGGGCCAAGCACTGCTCTTAAATTTCATAATAGGTGGGAAGGGCCATTTACTGTTGTTGATGTGAACCCGAATAGGGTGTCATATGTCATACAGAGAAATACTAATCCTCCCAGTAGAACTCAAAAAGTCCATTTCTCCCACTTAAGAGAATGGATTGAGATTCCTGGGTATTTACGAAAATACCTGACTAGAAATAAGGAAATTAGTGATGCATTTTTCTCGGACGAGGAAAGTTTGTTGGATGGGGAGGATGAAAATTCTCCTGAATCCATCGATCTTGAGTCTGAGACTGATTCAGCTAATTCTTATGAGTCAGAGTCCATCGCTGATACCTTATTGTTCACTAATAGCGATGATTCCCTGGAGGAGGAAGCTGATTTTGAGGGATTCTTAACTTTTAATCCTATCTCTGTAAGTGAGTATATTCAATTGCCAGATTTAACTCCTGTAATAGAGCCAACTGCTTGGGATCTGGGGGAAAACCTCAATATGAGTATGGAGGAGTTTATTCCTCAGTTATCTTCCGAAGTCTTACGAATGCCCGGTCACAAAGCGGTTAAATTTTTGCTCCCTCCTCTCGTAGTTCCTATTTCCCCTATCCATTCTTCGGACGAATCAAATTCTATTCATTCTAGTTTACCTGAGACGGATTCCGATTCTAGTTTATCCGAGATAGATTTAATAAATATCCTACTAGTTCTCCTATGAATCATGGTAGTACCCTGGGGGTCAACCATGCTGAAATACTTACCCCTGTTTTAGATTATCATGATATGTATTCACATGAATACCCTATTAGATTTAAATACCCCTCTGTCCTTTCTCCTGCAAGGGTAACTAATGATAATGAAGACCTTATAGTTTCCCAAGCATCACAGTTGGAAAGTCCTAATCTGGAAGCATCTGGGTTGAGTCTAACGGATCCACCGTCCTTTTTTATGGAAAGACCTAACTATTCTCCCTCAGTCTCTTCTGAGGATCCTATGGATCTGTCGGAGAGAGTTGTTGTGGGTGATTTGCCGGACGATTGGTTAAACATTTTTGACTCAGATAGTTCTTCCAGCTCTCAAAGGACTGAATTTTATGGTTTCAGCCCGCCAAATAGTAATTCTTTCAATATATCCCCGTCGGCTGAAATGGTTTCTTCACCTGTCTCGGAAACTAGAATTCCACCTTTTCAAATAGTGGGAGAGGTGTTTGGTGATCCCACCAACGTCCATTTGGATAATAGTAATTTGACTTTGGTCCACATTGATGAGGAAATCTTGGAGGAAATGCAATTGGATGATCTTCCTCGCACTAGGAGTAGAGGATCAGTTCCAGATTTCCCCAATGTTATGTCGACTCCAGTGGAGTATGTACGTCATCGAAGAAGGACCAGTCTTTTATAACCTTGTCTCGGGGTTATAAAATGACACACTTGTGTCCTGATACGAAGTAAATAAGCCTGGAGAATAAAAGTTGGCTTTGCTTCATTTGTTTGGAAAATGAAACTTCTGTCGTTCCCTTACTGACTGGAACGTAAATTTAAATTACTTGGCCAATCAAACTTATCAGTACATAGTTCTGATAAATTATCTGAAAAAAAATCTTATTCCTATCTTTCTTAATCTCTTAAGTAAACTTCCTTCTGAACTATTGTTCTATAACATCTTCATCTATCGAAGCTGTTTTGAATGTATGCTTTCTAGTGTGCCTGATCGTCAAACACTTTAACTAAGGTGACGAAAAAAACCCTCCTGGTGTACCTGATTCTTGTAAAATTGATCTTTGTGTGTCTGGATTCTTCGTGTATGCTTGCAGACTAAAAAATTAAAACTATAAACTAAAAATCAAAATAGTCTTGTGTAATAGAATTCCTCAAGTTATTTAACCACAAATGGTTAAATACGTATAAAGTATAAATATATACTGTCTAGTATATATTTATCAAACAAAATGCATATAATTATTATGTATAGAGTCATCGAAAACCGCCTACCTCACAAACTGATATATATATATATATTGAGCTGTATATATATATGTACCTATTGTACATATATATATACCAGTTCCTCGGTTCCAACGAGCCTGTCATGTTCATGACAGGTTGTGGGCCGGAGGAGCTTAAAACTTATTTTACAGATTTGTCCCGGTTCCTGAAGGAGATAATCCGATGTTCTCTGATCAATCTATAACTTGGATGAGTAAGACTCTCTCTCTTCAAATTAAATGGGCCAACTGGGTGATTTCATAAGTATAACAAAGAAAGAAAATAGAAAGAATCAGGAAAAAGACTTCCTAGATTGTTTCTATTTTCGCAATATAAAATATAATAATGAAAAAAAATGTTTCATTATTATTGAGGTGGTGTGTTTTCGATGAACAACCATGAACTTTCCAAGCAACTATTTTCTGATGGTATACCTTTATTTTAAAGATACAAATTTTAAATTTTATATAATTAAATTTGTTTTTTTTATTATAACTCGTCAGTTTCTCAATAATTAATTTGTACTTCTGATTTCCCCAAATCAATAAGTGCAGTTGAGAAATAGTGAAGGTGAAAATGACTTAGTTTACTCTACGTCATTTTTTCGCTTCCAGACAGTTATTATGTAATAAAAATTAATAATCTTAGACTAGATAATATGCTCATGTTTTTTTATAATTGGAAATCCTTCCATGACTCAATAACTGCCGGATATTTTGATGTTTTTCAGGATTGACTCTACATAGTACAAGACATCGAGAAACATCTCTGTCGGTATCCCAGAGTATCAGGAACAGACGATTAGTATTCATCATGCCATTGTTAATGGCCGAGAGATCCTCTGATAGACAATATGTTTCATCAATTATAACATCGATCTTTGAAAAAAAAATTGCTTAGGCTGCAGAAAGGTGAATACCCAATCCCAAGTTACTTCTACCGTCCCCTTGGGCAAGATATGTATGTGTCTAACCAACAAAGAACACATTAATCAGGATTGGGACACCAGTAGGCCAAACACGTTATAGAAGATCCTGTGTTATCTGGCGAATAGATGAGGAAACTGTCCATCTACAGTTGAATTGTTAAAAATCAAGATCTCTTATAGAAGACAATGCTAATGGACAAATAATAATACCGTCAGAGAGGCCGACATAATCGATGCTTGTGATAACAGCATTGTTAAGGGGAAGTACCTATTGTCACCCCTCATATCTATCATATCAACCAGGAAACCTTTTACTTGATTCTTCTTGGTTGTAGGATAATATCAACAAGGAACCCTTTAACTTGATTTTCTTCGTTGTTAGAACCGTTTATTCTTAGAATCACTAAAGAATAAATGTGAAAATTCATAAAAAAATTAACATTAAAATTGTATATAAACTTGGAAAAAAATATATCTTGTAAATATTCATAGCTTAGTAGAGAGTCCTGAGTATCCTTCCCTACGCGCTGTTTCTATGCTCTTTGCCTCTTCACTCCCGTCTTTCTTCGAACGACGTGGAAAATTGAGGTGGGGGTTTAGATTTAGTGGGGGAGGATATAAGGGAGATATTGATCATGCATCCATGGTGTCAATTGGCAATTCGCTATCTTATTCTGGTGTTGTTTATTCTCGGAAATGTTTTTTATAATACAGTCTGGAATTGTTTACCATTTCTAATCCAGGCTGTGATACTTTGTATTATTTATTATATGTCTTCAATTATTGAAAACCCTTATAACAATTATCGATATTATAACAGTATTTCTTCTTTCTAGTACATCTTGTTATGATTTTATGTATGATATAATATAAACTTAATGATAAACATAGCACCAGGAGCACAGATGATACCAAAGATATAATTGTGCTAAACATTTATATACACAAGAAGTGATAAGCCTTTCTAGCTGTCTCAGAGGTCAGTGCTACAAATTTGTTGGATTTTATTAATTAATAACTAAGATTTGTAGTAATGTACAGATAGTAAACTTAACTCTTATTACAGTTTACTATCTTGTTGGTTGCTGGAAGGCCGTTGACATCATTAATCTCCATTTAAGAAAGACCCCTCTTGGATATATCAGGGTATGTTTCTTAATAGAATAAATATAGGTGACTTCATTTAACTGTCAAATATGCAAATATAAATTGTGGTATAAATACCAATAATTGTTTATATTTGACAGGGTTCATAGTTTGGGATTCACTTGAATCTTTCTTCAAATCTTGGGATTCATCCTGAATCCTTCAAGACGTTCTTATTCTGGGCTATGTTCCAATCTTGGGATTCCTTCTTTTCTTTTTGTGCTGATAATCTTGAGTGGGATTCCTTAGTGAATCTTTCATCGGTGCTATTTTGAAGTTGGAATTCATCCTGAATCTTTCTTCTTGGAGTTGTTTCGGAGTTGTGGTTCATCTGGATCCCTCTCCTTGCCAATTCTAACGTTGGGATTTGGCCTGATTCCTTCCTCTTTAATAGTACTTCAGCATAGTTGTATTCTCCTGAATCAGACTCACCACTTGGAACCATTCCCCCAGTCAATTCAGTTAAGTCATCATTTATTCGCAATTGTTGAGTCTGGATTTCTGATTCCCTTGATTTTTATGCATGAGCAATATTTGGAAGCGTTCGGTTTCCACTCTCGATTCTGATCCTAGAGCTGTCTGTGCTCGTGTACATATTTTACACCTTGGAGCCTTTAACTTGCCCTCCAAGGTGTATTAACTAATTCTATTTAATCATAATTTTTTATTTATATATTGTTGGGGTAGGACTGTGGTAAACATTAACTTTTGTCAGACCTCCCACCATATATTCTGAGCGATTTTAGTAAAGATAACACTTTTTTATGGAGTGTCACTATCCTTCATATTGATGTTTTTGGTATTGTTACTCTTAATCTTCGAGACCTCTATCGGGTTAATCTTCGAGACCTCTATCGGGTTAATCTTCGAGAAAGCTCCGGGAAACGAGCTAAATAATTCTACATCTTCCTTTAGGTAAAAATCTTTGATTGTATCAACATTTTATATCAAAGTTCACAATCCTCCTCGAAAGTCATTCAAGTCAGCAGGCCGACGGAGTCCTGAAGACTAACTTCCTCCGTTACGGAGAAAATCTAATCTGCTCCGTATTACCCCGGATGGTGTCAGGTGGTTGCTGTGCTGACTAGACCTTCAAACCACTATCTTTGAACATCACAAACCTAACATTGGCGTAATCTCCTCTCATATGACTTTCAGAAATCAAAAATTCTTCGAACTTCATATTTCCAAGAAAGAGCGGAGAGAGGTACCTCACCGTCGGGAACACTTGTTGATCCCAGCGTACTTCCTCTCCGCCACATAAATAAATTAAGTGGCGCCCGAATATCTCTATATTCTATAGGCTCTTTCTTACTCATATATATATATATATATATATATATATCATTAGTTTTGACTAAGCCAAATTGGTGGATTTGTAGTTACAACAATTTGACAAGCCCTAGGGTGCTTTGTGGATTTGCATGAGCATGTTTGGTTAGTGGGTTGACTGGGACAGTCTCGATAGGCCCATGTGGCTTCTTACTGTCTCTATATTCTTAATGTCTTCTTAATGTCTTAACTTAACCAGTCAATAAGAAAGGCAAAGAGAGAGGCAGAAATTAATTTAGCAAGGAATAGTAATAAGAACCTGAAGAAGTTTTTAGCTTTATAAATTTAAAAGTAAGAATAGGACAATTGGTCCAATTAAAATTGATGAAAATTTAGTGAGTTCAGATAAGGAGTTGGTCAATATTTTCAATGCTTATTTTGATTCAGTGTTTACTGAGGAAATATTAGATAATAGTTTGGAGACTAATAGTTCTTGTATGCATGTAACAAATAGACTTACAGAATTTGAATTTGATGTAAAAGATATAAAACGTTTATTAGATCATATTGATCCAAGTAAAGCTGCAGGCCCTGATGGTATATATGATAGAATTCTGAAAGAGGGTAGTACCAGCATTGCAAAGGCACTGTATTTGATTTTTAAGCGATCTATAACATTTGGTGAGGTATCAGATGACTGAAAAACAGCATATGTTGTACCTATTTATAAGAAAGGTAGTAAGGAAGATTTGGGAAATTATAGGCCAGTTAGCTTAACATCTCTGGTGGTAAAGGTTCTGGAAAAGTTAATGAAAGGTCATATAGAGAAATATTTAGAAGATAACAAGGTATTGTATGACTCCCAGCACGGTTTCAGAAAGGGTAAGTCATGTCAGACAAACCTTTTAGAATTTATGGAATACATTACTGATTGCATTGACAGAGGAGATCCAGTTGATATTGTATATTTAGACTTTAGCAAAGCTTTTGATAAGGTTCCCCACATAAGGCTGATGAAGAAGTTATTGCAATGTGGTATAGATGGAGTTACATGGTTGGATTAAAGAGTGGTTGCAAAATAGAAAACAGTGTGTATAACTAAATGGGAATAAATCATCATGGGAAATAGTGAAGAGTGGTGTCCCACAGGGTTCAGTGCTGGGGCCACTATTGTTCCTCATATATATAAATGATTTAGACCAGGGACTTAAATGCAAGGTTTCTAAGTTTGCAGATGATACAAAAGTGCCACCACAGTTAGGAATAGTGAAGGATGTATAAGATTCAAAATGATCTTGATAAACTTCTTGGGTGGGCAAATAAGGGGCAAATGAATTTTAATAGTAAAAAATGTAAGGTTCTTCACCTAGGTTACTCTAAAAAAGTTTTAACTACAATATGAAAGGGGATTGGCTTGAGTCTGTGGACCAAGAAAAAGATTTAGGTGTGATTATAAGCAGTAATTTGAAAGTAGCTAATCAGTGTTTGGAAGCTAGAAATAAAGCTAATAAGATGCTGGGCATAATACAGAGACCAATAAATTTTTCATAGTAGAACATGGACAGGTGACCAGGGGGCATAATAAGAAAATTAAGAAGAAAGCATGCCATCTTGATATAAGAAAGCATGCATTCAATAATAGGGTTGTTAAATTTTGGAATGGTCTGCCAGAGGAGGTTGTTGAGTGTGACTCGTTGCAACATTTAGAAAGGGTTAGATTCGTTTATGGATGGGTTGGGTATCATATAATATATTGACGAAGCCAAATTAGCGGGTTTTTAGTTATAGTAGTAATTAATGTTAGATGGCATGTGTGACCATAACTTAGTTATTAATGCATGTGGATGGTTTGGGTATCATATATAGCCTATATATATACCGTATATCATTAGTTTTGACTAAGCCAAATTGGTGGATTTGTAGTTACAACAATTTGACAAGCCCTAGGGTGCTTTGTGGATTTGCATGAGCATGTTTGGTTAGTGGATTGACTGGGACAGTCTCGATAGGCCCATGTGGCTTCTTACTGTCTCTATATTCTTAATGTCTTAATAATAAATCGCAATGTTGTTGGCAAGAGCAAGGAAGTTATAAGTAAACTGTATAATAGCTATGTTAGGCCAGTAATAGAGTATTGTGCACAAGTTTGGGCCCCTTTAAAGAAAGACTTAGGTGTAGCTTAGGTAGCCATAGGAGCCCAGCAAGGGAGGATTTCTGGGTTTGAGGGTAAGAGCTATGAGGAGAGGCTGAAGGAGTTAGGAATGTTTCCTGTAGAAAGGCGATTTCTCAGAGGGGACATGATACAAATTGAAAGGAGTCTCCATATAATTCTTCATTAACCCATGCCTCAGTTATGCAAATAATGTCAAGATTCTCATTTATGATATAACTAATCAGCTCATCTTTTTTATTTCTAAGGCTATGAGCATTTGTGTAAAAGCATTTGATATTTGAAATGCTGCTATTTTTATTGCTATCATCCTTATTTGAGCCTGTAACAACACTAGTTTTATTTATATCACCACTATTACCATTACCATTAATCTTATTCAGATTTAGCCCATCACCCCCAACTTTACCTAGTTTTTGCTAAACAAGTCTCCAAACTGGTACTGAAAAGCCCAACACCTTTACGACTCAAGTGAACTCCATCTGCTGCAAAAAGATCTTTATCCAGAAATTTTCTCCACAAATCCAAAAACCTAATATTTTCTGAAAAACATAATTTCCTAACCCTTTCATTTACACCTAAAGCCCTACTCCCCCATTCCTGACCTGCATCTAACCTAGGTAAAATCCCAGAAATCATGCACCTTCTTCCACTAGCTTTCATCTTCTGAATCAATCTCCTATAATCTGCTATTAATTCTTCTGACCTTCTATGTCCTATATCATTTGTACCCACATGCACAATCACATCTGAATCAACATTTGTAGAATCAATCTCTCTATCTATTCTATCCACGATATCACTCACTCTGGCACCTGGATAACATACTCTCAATCGTTTCTTTTTATTCTTATTTTGAAAAGTCCTATCTAGGTATCATATCATAGAGTCTCCAATTAGTAATGTATCAGTCTTCCCTTTAGAAAACTCAACATTACCATTGACACTCTCTGATCCCTCCCCATCTGGAAGACAGTCGAACCTGTTACTGCAGGTCACAGGCTGATTGACTTTCGAGATCCTCATCTTTAAATTATTATTTCTAATTTCTACAACTCTATATTCATCTGCAGACCTATTTTCAACTACTTTATCCTTTTCCCCCTCATCTTCCTGCCTAGGTGAATCACTATTCCTGTCTACCCCTATATCCCGCTCCCTCCTCGCCTCGACATCCCTACTAACTTTTTTCTTGACACTTCCCTCCTTTCTCAACTCAAATACAACTTCTTTCAATTCATTCATATTTTCACTCAGTCTTGCAATCTCCTTCCTTAGCAACACATTCTCTGCATTCAAAACACAAACAGGGCAGCTATTCACATATTCACCTCTCACAGTCCCACAGTTATCACACAGAGCATACATACTTTAAATTATTATCAACTTTACTACCTTGTACCTACAATTTACCAACTACAGTTTAAATATCGCTAAAGCCTAAAAAGAAATAAACTAATATCTTTAAAACAAGTTAAAATTTTTAACAAGCTTATATCTAGCTTAGCCTAGGCCAGGGATATATAAAAATTATAAGGTAGGCCTAACAGTAGTCTAGCTTGTACCAATTATTTTACCAACTACAGTTTACTAAATATCACTAAAGCCTAGAAAGAAATTAATATCTTAAAACAAGTTTGAATATAGAATAGCCTAGGCCCTAGGCTAAGGCTATATAAAAATTATAAAGTAGGCCTAACTTAGGCTATGGCTCTGGTAAACTTAATTTAATTTAAATTATCACAAAATTAATATAACAATTGTTAAAGACTGTAGTTAAATACAGAAAAACTATTTAATAATTCAAATAAACCTGCAACACACAGTAGGCTATACAGGAAATCTCTTAACTACTCTAGCCTAGGGTTAACCTATCAAACACTAACTGAGTCCAATACTCAACTAAATTAAATTAATAACAGAAATAATCACAATAATAAGTACACAAATTTCTAAAATCCACAGTTAGATAGACAACACTAATTTGTTAGCTAAATTCACTTGCAATTACACAGATTATAGTAGTAAAATGGGAGAGCAAAAATAAACACACCCTCACTCAATGGCCACTAAACTACTAATATATATATATATATATATATATATATATATATATATATATATATATATATATATATATATATATATATATATATATATATATATATATATATATACTTATATATAT
>JABUQX010043157.1:0-7500 GCA_015478945.1 Trachelipus rathkii
TGTTTCCCTGGGCAAGGGCAACCTCTCGGGGATACCCCCAAGTGGATTTAAACGCTCGGGCCGAGGTCACTGACTCAGTGAAAGCATTCGGCCGGCTGTGCCTGTCTCCCTGGCAAGGGCAACCCTTGTTATGGCTCCCACAGCGGTGGGCGGCGGGATGGTCTTGACCACCACGATACAGTCGCTAAATGAGACGTCCCTTTCAAACATCTGGAAACCCTTATTTAAGTAACCCACTTTCAAGAACAAGTTGCAAGGTAAATAATAAACTCTTTCGTTTACAAGATCTCAGAAAAATAACACTTTAGTTTAAACAGCCTGATTTTTACACAACAATAAATAATCAGTAAAATAAGATTAACTAATATTAAGATTTAACAAGGTTGGATGGACGAGTCCCTAAGGAGATCACATATTTGAGAGTGGCTTTGCTTTTACCACTCCTCAAAAATACTTTAATAAGTTGGTTAACTGAATTATGAGAATTCACTTAAAGGATAATAAACAAACTTCATATTATCAAGTTTAAATCAAATTTAAATATTAGTTATTAAATGTTTAGATCAATCAAAATTTGGATGATGAGTTCAATGATGTTTTCTTAAGGATGCTGAATTATAAGAAGATCTTTCAATACCACTTATTATTGTGAGTTCTCTATAAAATACGATTTATAAATATTCAAAGGAACATACCAGTGTTTAGTATATTATAATAAATAATTATTAATTTAATTAATTAATATATAATAATTTAATTCTATTAATTTAACATTAATTTAATTAGTAATATAATATATATAACAATATATAATAAATTGATGATTTAATAATTAATAATAATAAATGAATTATATAAATATAATAATCAACAAAGACATAATAATAATGAGTGTTAAAATATCCATATGATATAAAGTTATTCAAAAATAGATAATTAAAAATTAATTAATATATTTTATTATTATTTACTCTGCACTGATTTTTTAGCTCTCCGAACATAAGAAAAGGAACATTTATTGATAATTACGACTTAATTTATAAGGACAAGTTTATTTTTTTTTTTATTAACTGGAAATAACTTATAAAAAATTGGTTTAATTTTTTCTGAAACGAGGAAACTTTTTAATGAAAATAAATGTTAAAGAAATATATATATAAATAATGTTAAAAAATGGCAAAGTAATAAAATAACAATATATCAATAATATATATTATGATAGATATATTATATATATATAATATATAACATATCAAATATATATATACTATATAAATATATATATATAATCAATTATAACAGTTTGTACTGAAGGTATAATTAATCTTGTAGTAAAATTTATAAATGTTTTTTCAACAAACCAATTTAATTTTTACTAAAAACCCCAACTTTTTTTAAGCCTAAATAACGGGTATAAATCCATCAGATATAAAAGCAACTTTTTATGTTGTATATTTGTTAATACGAAAAATCCTCTCAGTTTTATAAAGTAGCGATCTGGGTTTTTTAAAACACAATTGACTCAAACAAAAGGGAGGGGAGTCCAGGGGGAATTTTTTTTTTTAACACCCCTCTCATAACTTTTTTTTAAAAAAATTGTTGTTACAGCTTTTTTTTTATTCACAAAGCCTTTTATTCATAGATCTATTGATTCCCTTTAAAATGCATTTTAAATATTGATTCTGCATTTAATCAGTTAAGAAAAAAAACCAAAACCCCAAAAAGTTTATCCCGTCTTGAAAGAAGTGAGTAAATCGCGGAACCCCCAAATTGAGGGGGGCCGGAACTGTTTTGCATTCCCCCTAGCTCAAAATTGGGAACCTAATATTGTTAGGAAGGAGCTGAGTTTGTGCAGAGATGAGTTTTGTATACCCAATAATTCATTAACAAATCGGACACAGGGGACATTCCGGGCTGCAACTCAACCAACCACTGATTTGTCAGAGAATGCACCATACATAAATAGTAGATATATATATACTACTATTTATATAATATACTATATATTAATTATATTACTTATATACATATATATATATATAATAACCCCATAATAACAATATATACTATATATACTAACTAGTATATTAGATACTCACTCATTTCTTGTGGGTTGTACCTTAATTTTTTGTAATTGAGTTTTAGAAATCTTTTGTGAAGAAAAGAGAAACTTCTGAGTTCTTCGATCTGGGTCCCGTTCGTTATTGACAAAGCATTCAAGTGGCTCAAGAATCTTCGCTGAGGATTCTACCCACCCAAAGCGGCGTAAGGTAGACAGGAAATTGAGTCTATTATTATTTTCTCATTATTATTATTATTTATTTTATTATCGATTTTAACAGTGAAGGCAAATGCCCTTCTCTTTTAATATTTTCTAATGTATATGCTGGATATCGCGTGCAGTATATCGAAATAATCGACAGGAAGAGTGCAGTTTTGTAAGTTTTGCGTTTCTAATTAATCTCATTTATTCTTCTTTACTATTCGTTGTAATGTTTCTTTGGTGTTTCCATTTCCATTTTTTCTTTAATATTTTTTCATTCATAACGTCACCACGACACAATTTCCAATCTGACCAACATTTCTGATAACCTAGACGCTAATAATAGTGTGTATTGTTGAGAAAAAAAAATTGCGGGTGAGAAACGTAGCTCTAAAATGATTTTCTTCGGCTGATTTTTCTCTTAATTCAAGGACCATGCAGCGTCCAGTTCTTAACATTGACAGGTTATCGCATTCACGGCCGAATGTTCCTTTATTGATAGGGTTTATTAATAATAATTGGCACGGGCCTAATTTATCCTCGGGTTTAATTCTGTATGACGCCTTACAATTCGGCAGATGAAAGGTATTACAAGCGATGTAAAAAATGAGGGCTTAATCATAAGGTTTGTCCCTAACTCAACAAAGAGAAGAGATAAATCTGTGAGTTTACACTGGATATCACAAGTACTGCACCAGAAACATAGCGGGGGCTGTTTACTGGCGATACTCATATATTATACACAAAATGATATACATACATTATCAATTAGTTCTCACAACCTCCATATACGATATTTCTAATCACAAACGTTCAGAAGAACGTTCAGTGAACTTTCGTAAAGTACCCCCCACCCTCAAAAAAAAGTGGTCTCCCACATAATATAAGTGCCTGAAGTTATCTACAGAGGCTTCCAAAACATGTCTATACACGAGTCATCATAAACGAATTTCTGGGGAGCCCGCACCTTATACAAATCGATATAAACCGGTTTAAGTGAACAAGACACAGCGTCGTCACTCATAGTGCTACTATATTATTATAATTCGTACATTAGCAAAAACCACAATTTCTAACCCACCAGATTATTCATCGAAGAACAATTTGATATAGATAACTACTTTTCAACTACCCTCCTAACCCAATAATCAGCGAGTGAAACAAGTCCAAACCGTATTTTACGAAAGAACAAGTTAAGATCTTCAAATACTGTACGGTCCGCTCTCTTCTCTTTACCACAGCACGCATCAAATTCCTGTATCAGTCCCTAGTCTGGTGAACCCATGCACGCAATCGGAGAGAAATCTCTTCTCCTCCCTCAACATCATCAATGTTATATGTTACACAAGTGTTACCACAGTTTCTATCGTAATCCGTTATCTTCTACAATGTGAACTACCTTATGTACTCCGCCTCCAGGAGTCCCCTAATGCTAAGGACACACCGATTGTTAACCCTGCGTCGATGTGAAAATAATGGACATGGCACTGCTTCATGTATCTTTCGTCCTTTTTGTAGTCTTTGTTTCAAAAATCATCCTAGGGGTTCGGAAGTTAAATGCCGGGGCACAATTTGGCAACCTCTTTCTGAGGAAGGTTTACGTCGTGTTATTCATTACATGCTATAAATTTCACACTGGAAATGCAATGAGCCCCAAGAAATTCCATTTCTTTTTAAGTAATTATCGTTCTAATAAACCTCCGTGTTAATTCATAATCAAGCAGGGTTTTGGTTTTTAAACACTCCGCATTGTATCAAAAGGAGGTGCAAAATCCACGTTTTCGACCATCCCGCTCCTTCGGGAAACACATTCCTAGAAAGTTATTATAACTGGGAATCAGGGTCAAAAATATAGACAAGATCATCCACCCTCCCACAGGGTGTGAATAATGACGTAAATAAAAGGGCGTACCCCAATGACGATTATAATAAAGGTGAACATCCGCCCAGGTACCAGCAATCCCCGAACGAAATCAGATATAAGTAGATGACCGGTACCGCACAAGGGTCCTGTTCGATATCTGAGGAGATCCCTTAAAGTTCAGGTAAGTTTTTTTGGATCCTAATTACGATCCTAAACGGCAGGTTTTAATAATAAATCTGATAGAAATAATTCATTTGGGCACGAATTCACCCAAAAATTAATCCTCATTTTCCGCACGATTTCTCCCGAAATCGATGTGCAAATCTGCGTAAAATGTTGTTTTTCTAGTGTTTTTCTGTTCGTTCCTTTACCAAAGGGGTCAATTTTTTTTTTTAATACGTGACACGCACATTCTCAGTCTCGCAATGTGGTGATGTCCAATTTAGAGCGAATATTGTTAATAAGTTCATTCAAATCCGTGTGCTCCACTGAATTGTAAATGTGTTGAAGACATCCTCTATAGAACAGTTATTCCTGTTAAGATCGATTTAACGGTCGAATATGAGTTTATAATGGTATACCCACGTCGTACATATGATTTAGGCCCTAGTAGGAGTCTCGCTTACTTGAGATGGAACCGGTATTCCGAGGAATTTATAAACGAAGTTATATCCTCTGCACGAAATATAGAAGAAAACAACAGACCACATATCGTTTTAAAAATCCTATATATCCAGTTAACGCCCGCCTCAATACAACACACAAAAATTTGGGACAATGTAAAAAACTCCAAATGAAATAAGTTCTCAAATACCGATCGTACCTAAGTTTAAATATAACAATATACATATGTATAGTAATGAGGAAGATCAACTGCATCTCGTTCAGCGGAAATAATGACTTCTGATAACGCCGATACTTTTAGGTTCCTACCGGTAGTTTTGCGATTTTAAAATGAGTGTTTATACCTATTGAATGAACATAATTGGGTGCACGAGACACTAAACCTCACAAATTCCTCTGGTTCGTTTATAATCCATCTACTCATATGATCCTAAAAACTAGTTATTGATCCTCTGCTGTACGATAAATTCGCTATCCACTTTCTGGAAGAATCAAATATCAATTTCGTTCGTTCTCCGTCTAATTTAAGTCATCTTAATTTTGAAGATGAATCTCTTGTTCAAATAAATTAAATACTTCATATTATAACGATACAATGTCCCATGAGTCATATGTATAATTGCGAATCACACGATTTAAGTTCGAAGAGCCTATTCTAAAGCGCCATTCTCTCCAGTTGATCACCTCTGAACGTTTCTCACGGCAGGAACTTCGGCCGCTATGACTTACCATCTACCGTAAGTGAGAAAAATTCCATATCAAATGTTTCTTTTTGCAAAATGTCTCAGGGGTACACAAGTAATAGTAATGGTACTATGTTACATAAAAATGTGTAAAGGCCTTCAGTCCCCTTACGCCTACACAAGTTGACTAAAGAATACAGTTTGTTTCTTAATGCTGATTCTCTCCTCTTCGTAGTTCAATCTTCTTAATGTAAATATATAGAATCGTCTCAGGGTCTATCTGATGATCAACTTCGAAATGTTTATAAGGAAATCTTACTTTCCAAATCGAAAAAAGAATCAGAGAGAGAGGAGAGAGAGAGAGAGAGAGAGAGAGAGAGGTTTTTAATTTTATTTTCTCAATCGTGCTTTTGGCAGAAAAAAAAACGCAAAATAAATCTTATTTCTGGTTAGAATTTGTTTGAGCAAATACCATGAGAAGGATCTCACCCAAATATTTCCAAATCTTCAATGAAATTAACAATCGGTTCAGTAGAGGAAAAAGATATCTCATTCCCGATTTTCGATAAATAATCATTTAGTATATAAAGAAAAAATTCTTTCGAATCGTGATGAATTATAAACCAAAGGACAGATCTGGAACAACCATTCTAAATTTACTGTAAAATTGAAAATAAGTCGAGTTGAAAATGAAAATAATGAAAAAATTTATAAATCAAAACTTTTAAAAATAAAGAAAAAACAAAAACAAATATGAACTAAAAAACGTATTATTTTTGCCCAAAATAAAATACGAATAAAAAAACGTTTTTTTTCCTTCAAAATAAACAAAAACTAATAAAAATAAAGTTTTTGCAAGAATATATATATATATATATATATATATATATATATATATATATATTTAACTTATATATATATAATATATATATACATATATATATATATATATATATATATATATATATATATATAATAACTATAAAGAGCAAATATATATATATATAATAACCAACATATATACTCTTCTTTCTTTCTTTCTTTCTTTCTTATATATATGTATATATATATATATATATATATATATATATATACTCTTTCTTAATTAAATATATATATATATATATATATATATATATATATATATATATATATATATATATATATATATATATATATTGCTATGAAAATTTTTGAAATAAGCTGCAAAAAACGAAAAACCTTTTAAAATATCCGAACATGACCTTGAAAAAAGTTATGAAAGGACCAAATTTCACATTTATAATATCTATGGAGAATATTGTTAATTATTTCGACTGCAGTCGATCTATATGAAACTTACAGGTAATATTTTAAATGGTCTATTAAAAAAAAACAACGTAAAGAAATCTCGACAAATTATACAGAAAAAGTTATCCAGTCCCAAATTTTAAATTTTGCAACATATCAAATTTTACAGTTGCCAAATACAAATTTTTTCAATTTACTTTTAAAGGCTAAGCTAAAGGCTAAGCCGAAGAGATTCCCAACCGGTGTGCCGCGGCAGGTAGGTGTGCCGCGAGATCTGTCAGGGGTGCCGCGTGATTTTAACCTAATTGTAACATCTCTAACCATTTTAATGAAATTACGTTTTCAATTTACTAGGCAAAAATTCTTTAAAAAGGCTTTAATCTTCCTCTCTCCTCTGAAAGTTAATTATATAAACACACACACACACACACACACATATATATATATATATTTATATATATATATATATATATATACTATATGCTATATATATACCTTATATGTAATATATGTATATTATATAATATGTATCTATATCATATATATATGTAACAATATATATATATATGTAATAACATATATATATATATATAATAATAACCTTAATAATATATATATATATATATATTTATATATATATGTAATAATATAATAATAACTGTAACTAATATATATATATATTCTGCTAATAATAGCAATATGTAACATATATATATAACTTAATAATATATATATATATATATCTTTAGTAATAATATAATGTAACCAATAATAAC
>JABUQX010043157.1:17500-20000 GCA_015478945.1 Trachelipus rathkii
AGACCGAAGGAAAAGTGGATTGAGTCAGTAAAGGAATGCCTGAAAGAGAGAAATGTAAGTTTAGCAGAGGCGAGAAGAAAGATGCAAAATAGAAGTGAATGGCGGGGTTTTGTGAGGGGGTATGTTTGTAGCCCACCTGGGGTAAGGGATGAACCCTACATTGGCGAGATGCCATGGTGAGGGTCCGTCAGGGTCCCTTGAAGCTCTAGGATGGATTTTCTGACTGCGACGAGCTCTCACTAAAAGGTATAAAGGGGCAGAAAGACTGGGCTTTCTTTTCGACTTTCGTCATATTCTTCTACTACTTTTCTGTTTCCAATGCATGCTACGCACCTTACCCCAGTCTTGGGGAGAGAAGTGTTGTTATTATGTTATAAATATATATATATATATATATATATATATATATATATATATATGAATACCCTACATATATATATATATGTATATAAAAAATATATATATATATATATATATATATATATATATATATATATATATATATATATATATATATATATATATATATATATATATATATATATATATATATATATTTTTTTTTTATTAAGATTATTTATATATATATATATATATATAGAAATATATATATATAATATATATATATATATATATATATATATATATATATATATATATATATATATATATATATATATATATATATACTATATATATATATATATATATATATATATATATATATATATATTACTTCAATAAAAGGGAATAAAATAATGGAACATTAATAATAATTTGAAAATATAAATATATATATATATATATATATATATGGGAAAAGAAGCAAACTGTAGCTTTTTCTGAACTCTTAAACGTCGTTTTCGAGTGTTTTTCTGTGTCTGTAGTCATTCTTTCGGAATTTTCATTTCTCCAAACCTATGTTTTTGACATTTTTGGCTTCAACTTCTACAATTTTTTCGAAATGACTTCCAACTTGAAATATGCATAGATGGGTCCATTACCTACAAAATGCACGAAATAGTTTTTGGATTTTTTAAAATTTGTGCTTTGCAATGTCAAAATTCAAAATCCACTTTTTTGGTTTTTAAAATGAAAAATTGCGATAACTTTTTTTCTTCTCATGCGATCTGGATGGATTTCAGAGCATATATAGTCGAATATTTTGGGAAAATTTTTAATTTTTTCTTTTGAGTATACAAAAAATTATCTAAGTAAAAAAGATGCATCCCACCCGACTATATAAGCTCCGAAAATTTGATGTTGATGGGATAAGTAAAAAAAATAAATATCACTTTTCCAAAAAAAAAACAAAAAAAAAAAAAAACATTTATTTGGAAAAGTGAAATATTGGGTAAATATCTAGATTTGAATCAGTGTATATTTTCTGAAAAATTTTCTAAGTTCAAAAAAATTTCTTAAGTTCAGAAAAGTTAAGTTAAGTAAAGTTTTTTAAGAAAAGCTTGCCACTAAACAATTTTCTTAAAAAACTTAACTTAACTTAACTTTTCTGAACTTAGAAATTTTTTCAGAAAATATACACTGATTCAAATATAGAATAATGCCGAAATATTGATATATCTTTTTCTACTTGTCCGATCAACATCAAATTTTCAGGGCTTGTATAGCCGGGCAAGATACATCTTTTTACTTAGATAATTGTTTTGTATACTCAAAATAAAATTTCAAAATTTCAAAAAAAAAAATTGTTGAAAATTTGTTCCAAGAACAATCACAAAACTACTGGATATACAAAGAAAATATCAAAATAAAAATGGTGCATCTCCCAAGACTGCATATGCTCTGACAATTTCATCCAGATCGCATGAGCAGAAAGAAAGTTATCGCAATTTTTCATTTTAAAAACCAAATGAAGTGGGTTTTGAATTTTGACATTGCTGAGCACAAATTTAAAAAATCAAAAAAATATTTCGTGCATTTTGTAGGTAATGGACCCATCAAAGTATATTTCAAGTATGAAGTCATTTCGAAATAAATTGTAAAAGTTGAAAGGAGCAATGTCAAAAACATAGGTTTTGAAAAAATGAAAATTCTGAAAGAATGACTACAGACAAAAAAAAAACACTCGAAAACGACGTTTTAGTGGTCAGAAAAAGCTACAGTTTGTTTTTTTTCCTATCAAAATTAGATGAAAATTAAGAATTTTATGTCCATTTTTAGGAGGGGGTGAAAATTGGGCTCAGTCCGAAGCAAATATAACATTGACAGTAATGTAACATTAATAGTAATTTGAAAATAAAAATTAAAGATATCATTTTCTTCATATAAAAATTTCTTAATTTTATCTCTTAACAACAAAATGATTGATAACTTCCTTCGTTTATATTGTGCAGCTACGATGAACACTCATTAAAGCTAGTTCTGTTAGGCTTTCTTCTCCTGTAGAATTGAAAAAGTATGTTTTGAGCCTTTTCAGAGTAGAGAAATATTTTATTTTTTTTTATATATATATATATATATATATATATATATATATATA
>JABUQX010043157.1:27500-32500 GCA_015478945.1 Trachelipus rathkii
ATAGATTCATACTTGATGAGTCATCTTTGATAACTCATCTTTGATGCATTTTCTACCCACATCATAGAACAGAGTTAATATTAATGTCTTTCCCTATGTTATAAGCTGATCACCAGGGCTCAGCATGATCCCTCCGCGTGAAGGCCCACGAGGGCGCACCCGCACCCGCCGCGTCCTCGCGCTCGGTTCGCCGCGCCCGCGTGCGCCGCAGGTGCAATATTTCCGCAGTACCCGCGCGCCGCGTCGCCGCAGGGCAATATTCCCGAGGGAACGAAAAATATGATATCAATGTAAACTATTCAAAGAATTTCATACTTAAACATTTTTATTAAAAACATTTTCGCGAACCTAAAACTGTAACTCATTACAGACCTATTATTTAAACATATATTTATTAACATATTTTTCTTTTTATATTTTTTACTTAATCTTTTTAATTTATAAATTTTTAAAATTTATGTAAGAAGAAAAAAACCAGAGTGGCTGATATATAAACATTTTATTTTACTACAATTGTACGAAATTTTATTAAAAACATTAACATTACATACCTTAAAGCAGTAAATCAGTAAATCAATAGAGGTGTTACCTAACACCTAAGGGATTAGTATGCTTTTGTTTTACTGCTTTACTGCTTTAACTCATGTTTTAACTCATATGTTTCATGTTTAACTGCTTTAACTCATATATTTATTAACATTACAATACCTTAAAGCAGTAAATCAGTAATCAATAGAGGTGTTACCTAGCATAAGGGCTTAGTATGCTTTTGTTTTATTGCTTTACTTGCTTTAACTCATGTTTTTTACTGCTTTAACTCATATTTTTACTGCTTTAACTCAATATATTTATTAAATCTACATACCTCAAGCAGTAATCAGAAATTCAATAGAGTGTGACCTAGCAACAAGGGCTTAGTATGCTTTTGTTTTACTGCTTTACTGCTTTAACTCATGTTTTACTGCTTTAACTCATATGTTTTACTGCTTTAACTCATATATTATATTTATTAACATTACATACCTTAAAGCAGTAATCAGTAAATCAATAGAGGGTGTTACTTAACACCAAGGGGGATTAGTATGCTTTTGGTTTTACTGCTTTAACTGCTTACTCATGTTTTACTGCTTTTAACTCATGTTTTACTGCTTACTCATATATTTATTAACATTACATACCTTAAAGCAGTAAATCAGTAAATCATAGAGGTTGTTCCTAGACCAAGGGGATTAGTATGCTTTGTTTTACTGCTTTACTGCTTTAACTCATGTTTTAAACTGCTTTAAACATCATATGCTTTTTCACTGTTTAACTATATACTTTAATTAAATACATCCTTAAAGGCAGTAACTCAGTAAAATAATAGAGGTGTGGACCTAGCAACAAAGGCTTATTATCCTTGTTTTACTGTTTACTGCTTTAACTCATATGTTTTACTGCTTAACTCATATGTTTTACTGACTGTTTCAACTCATATATTTATTAACATTACCTACCTTAAAGCCAGTAAATCAGTAAATCAGATAATCAAACCAACCAAGGGGATTAGCATGCTTTTGTTTTACTGCTTTCCTATTGCTTTAACTCATGTTTTACTGCTTTAAATCATATTGTTTTACTGCTTTAACTCATAAGTTTTACTGCTTTACTCTATGTTTTACTGGCTTTAACTATATATATTAATAACATTTTATTTTTTTATAATGTTTTTTTTTTTTTGTTTTATACTTTTATTTTTATTTTATTATTATTTTATTTATTATTATTTTTATTATTTTTATTTATTTATTTTTATCTTTTATTATTATCTTAGTGTTATTTTATTCATGCCTAATTGTTTATTACTTAATTTAGAACACACATACAGCACAACACACACACACCCTCACGCACACTCACTTACACCATAATAACGTACTAACTCTTATTAAAACATTTTAACTTTTTATTTTTTATTATTATACTTAGTGTTATTTCCTTCATGCCTATTTTTAATTATTTAAAAACAAACACACACACACCACCACACACACCACAACACAACACACACACACACACAACCACACAACCACACAACCACACACCTTTGTATGAACATAACGTATAATTTATTAAAACACATTTTTATGGTTTTAATTAAACACTACATTTATTACTCATTCAAATATAACTAAAATTATCTCAAAGTTTCTTAAAACTTCTATAATAAATCAATATTATCCTTAACAAAGAATTATTATAACTGTTAATACTTTTTGTTTATAAATTTTATAACTATCAAGTTTTAGAATATAATTTTTTATAAAATTTTTATAAATTTTTATTAAAAACATATATTTTACGTCCTTAAGCAATAAATCAGTAAATAGTTAAAGGCAGCCCTAGCCCCCTACGTAATATTAGCCGGCGGGTTTGCGGGTGTTCCGCACCGGGCCAAACTTGCTGGCGGCTCTTTGCGTTTTGCTTCATGGATTACTATAAATTGCCGAATTAATTATTATCTATTCTAGTGAAATTAATTATTATTCCTCAAATGTAAGAATTTATTATAAATATGATATACACTTAGTAAAATAAAACACTTTTAATACAAATCAGATAACTTGCACCGCTTAACAGCTAAAATGACTATGATTTTAAATGAGTTTGGGTCTAAAAAAATAAACAACCTGTCAAATACAAGTTTAAAGAACAAAGTTAATTTTCAATCCAATCACAGGTAAGGCTCAGGATATGAAAAACATGTTTTTTTACATACTTAAAACCAAAAGACGATAAAAATAATTCTCGACCAATCACATACGAGGTCATATAGAGATAAGGATTACTCCGACCAATCACAAGTAAGGAAAACATTTCCTTCTTACCTGCTTAAAGGATCTTCCCGATCCAGCATGTTTCAGTTTGAAATATATTTATAAAAATAATAATAACAATGATTCTTGTCTATACTGGAATTACTTTTTGACCTGGTATTAGGCTTAAATTAGCCCGTCTACAAAAAGGCTGGATACAAAAAGGCTTATCCAAAATTTAGGCCTAAATTTAGGCTAAGCCTTTTTGTATCCCAGTCTGATTTAAGGTCAGTTTTGAAATTATTTGACTGGAATTGGGCCTAATCGCCCTGGGGTACAAAAAGGTTTATCCTAAATTTAGCCTAAAGTATTTATTTCAACACATTTTACAGAAAGAGGTCAGTTTCGTATCCTGTAAGGAGCGCGGGTTGTTGTGTTTTCTCGTGTTGGATTGTCAATGTACATAGAGAATAATAATAATAAGAAATCCCGATTATTTAAAAAAAAACTTTTGAAATATTTTTTAGTTAACAATTGAGCGAATAATATAAATGTAAGTGAATAATTGTTATTTTTAAATAAAAACCTAGAATGAATTTAATAAAATAATACATGTTATGCTAGCAGAGAAGAACTTATTTTGTTATTTTATACTTATTACATGACTAAAGATGATGTAAAGCGGTAAGTCAATAGAACAAAACGTGGCCTAGCTTGGTGTAGAGGGGTTGCTAGGGGCTTGCCTTACTGATTTACTGATTTAGGGCTGTAATGTAAATGTTTTTAATAAAATTTCATAAATTTTTAGTAAAAATTATTTTAAACTTGATAGTTATAAAATTATAAACAAAAGTATTAAAGTTAATAATAAATTCTTTGTTCAAAGATTCATGATTGACTTTATTATAGCAGTTTTAAAAGAACTTTGAAAATAATTTTAGTTATCATTTGATGAGTATAATAAACTGTAGTTGTTTAATTAAAAACATCAAAATGTTTTTAATAAATTAATACGTTATGTGTGTAAGTGGGTGGGTTGTGTGTGTGTGGTGTGTGTGTGTGTGTGTGTGTGTGTGTGTGTGTGTGTGGTGGTGTGTGTGTGTGTGTGTAATGTGTGTTCTAAATAATTATAACAATAGGATGAGTACATAACACTAAGTATAATAATAAAATAAAATATAAATGTTTTAATAAATTATACGTTTTTTGTGTAAGTGTGTGTGTGTGTGTGTGTGTGTGTGTGTGGTGTGGGTGTGTGTTGTGTGTGTGTGGTGGTGCTGTGTGTGTTGTGTGTTTGTGTGTATGTGTGTTCTAAATAATATTAAATAGGCATGACGTAAATAACACTAGAAATAATAAATAAAATAAAACTAATAAATAATAAAAATATAAAAATAAAAATATAAAAATATAAAAAAGTATTAAAACAAATAAAAAACATAATGTTTTAATAAATAAATGAGTTAAAGCAGTAAAACATATGAGTTAAAGCAGTAAAACATGAGTTAAAGCCGTAAAACATGAGTTAAAGCAGTAAAACATATGAGTTAAAGCAGTAAGCAGTAAAACAAAGCTCTACTAATGTGTTTAGTAACCTCTATTGATTTACTGATTTACCGCTTTAAAGGTATGTAACGTTAATAAATATATGAGTTAAAGCAGTAAACATATGAGTAAAGCAGTAAAACATGAGTTAAAGCAAGTAAAAGCAGTAAAACAAAGATACTAAGCCCCCCTTGGTGTTAGGTCACACATCTATTGATTTACTGATTTACTGCTTAAGGTAATGTACAGTTAAAAATATATGATTAAGCAGTAAAACATAATCGAGTTAAAGCAGTAAAACCATGGAGTTAAAGCAGTAAAGCAGTAAACAAAAGCATACTAAAGCCCTTGTGCTAGGTATCACCTCTATTGATTTACTGAATTACTGCTTTAAGGTATGTAATGTAATAAATCATATAGTTAAAGCAGTAAAACATGAATTAAGCAGTTAAACATGAGTTAAAGCAGTAAAGCAGTAAAACAAAGCAATACTAATCCCCCTTGGTGTTAGGTTATACACCTCTATTGATTTACTGATTTACTCTTTAAGGTATGTAATGTAATAAATATATATGAGTTAAGCAGTAAAACATATAGTTAAAGCAGTAAAACATATGAGTTTAAGCAGTAAAGCAGTAAACAAAAAGGATACTAAGCCCT
>JABUQX010043158.1:0-16043 GCA_015478945.1 Trachelipus rathkii
TCTCTGCTATAACATATGGAACTTATGCAACGTAATCAGGATGCAGTCTCGTCCTTCTCTTTAAATATTTTTTCTATCGATATGAACTTCAACTCACGAGCTTAAAAATACAAACACACTGGTTGTCTTATTTAATGTAACAACACACCACAAAAATCCAGAGATTATCCACTATACACACCTCACCGGTTTAACCAACCTATTTTTCAAATATTGGTTAGCAAATTATTTTTTCTATCATGCTCCTTTATCTTTAGTCATTTCTCCCCAGTCGAGTTCAATCCTAGCTTGAAATTTATGTTTGAGAAAAGTACCTCATATTTAAAACGGAATATAGAGAAGACCAAAAATCTAAACAGCACAATCTTACAGATATTCAACTCTGCACTATAACAGACAATTAATGGATTTTCTCAGTCATCCAGCGATACCATAAATGCGTACAACTCCTGTGAGAACGCGGGCCCTACAAATCCCAATTCCTCATACCTTTTAATCTTTTTCTTTTATTTTCTCTTTACCTGTTACGTATTTCTGTAGAAAAAGTAAAATTTAACTTTTAACTGTATAATTATCATTGGTCTCAAAATGTAATATTTTTATTTTGAGCCTTCATCAACCCTAGAGCGAGTGTAATTTACTTATAATATATATTATTCTTTATATTATAATTATCTTTAAATTGTCTGACAAAATTGAGTATATTATTCTTATTATATTGTTTATTGTTAAATTTGAATTTGTTTTTATTTTTAGTTCTAAATATTATTTTATACTTGAAAATTTAGCTTATTTTTGAGCTCCCATATCTTTTTTCTTTTAGAGTAGTTTACTACTTTTATCTTCCTTCCCTTCTAAATTTTTAAAAAAAATAAAACTATTTCAGGAAAGGAGTCCGTCTCGTCTCTTTACTCTTACTACTCCTCTTGTTCATCTTTATATAATAGAATAAGTAATATATTATCATTAATTACTATATATATTTAATATTGTTGAATAATAAAATATAATAATTATATGTTCATTATATGAAAAAGAGTAATTTCATTATATTTTATTTACATATTTATTTTGTAATTTATTTTTATAAATAAATACACATTTTCCCATGAAGGGAATAAAGTACATCTTCTTTGAATGATAAAACAGAATATTTGCTTACATTTTTTTTTTTTCAACCTCTAAAAATGATTTATTTCATTTAATTAATAGTATACAAACACCAAAGTTTTGTTATATCAGCAGATAGTATAATATATTATAATATTATATATAGTCGAGGCTAATAGATAATAAAGCTATGGTAAACATCGCTTTATATTTAACTATATATAATATATAATAGTATTTATATATTATATATATATATATATAAGATTATAATCATATAATACTTTATATTAATATATATATATTATAATTAAATATCTAGTATAATAATAATTACCAACATATTTAATCTTTATAATTTTTGAGCTATTATTTTAAAACAGTGTAGTTTAAATTAAATTTAATTTCTGCTGTACAACATGATTCATAGAATATCTCATTCTAACTAGTAATCATAGATTCTGTAATAATCATCTTGCTAACAAGTAACCTTCCCTTTAAAGATTAAAGAGTCCGCATTTAACTCATTAAATTACGGCGTAAATGCAAAAATTTGTACAGCATTTCATTTTCACATGGGTCTTACAAAAATGGTCATTCACGATGAAGAGATAATTCATTATCATGATTGTAATTTTTTTCCAATTTACTGTCTAAGTATTTTATATATTGAAATTGTCTATTTAGATTGTGTTTTTCCTTGTGATGAGAATTTTTATTATAACTTTCCAACTACGTTACCATTTTGAACACTTAAGGGCCATTGCATCATTATTCTTCTCCCTATAAAGAATCCTGGGTGTTATACCATATCCTCTCCAAATGCAAGAACACACATTTAAAGTTATTATATATCTTGCCGCTAAACGAGACAGTCCATATAATGAGCCAGGATGAGGGGCATCTCAGACTCGAGTTTCCAAGGCAGAGCTTTGTAACACAGTGCAGGTGATCGTCCTATGCTATGCCCGATGACTTAAGTGATCGCAAGCCAAAAAGTCAATGCATGACGCTAGTAGAAGAATACATGGAATTATCAAAAGGAGAAGTTACGTAAGTATTAGATAATCTAGGATTGCTTAAATGACGTTCTAAACAAGTGTTTAATTTCGAATGTGAACACAGCACAATCCGGAAGAACCTGTGGGGAAAGGACAGAGTAAGTCTGGAATTCCTCACCAGGCACAATAAGAGGGGCCGTGGTGAGAGTATGTGTAGAAGGAGTAAATTCTTATATTTATTGGAATAATTTGACACATGTACTATAGACCTTTTCAGTGGTATCACGCACAAAAGTACATGTTAAACACACTATCTATTGATCCAGTCAAACCTCGCCATGTCATGAGTCACATTGTAAATGTTTTTAAATAAGCTGCTTATAGACAATATAAGAATATTTGTTGGTGATAATAGCTATTCCCCCCCGAGACACTACACAAGAAGGAGGAATGTCAATGAGGGTCAGTTACTCACATACACCACGTATCAGCCAATGAAACCACCCATTTCTGCATCAAAACGTCTGAGATAGGAGCGAGAGAGTGCGACAATCTACTACAAAGTTGCGCGTTAACTCACGTTTTATGACTGGAAGTCTACATCCTTGTAATGATAAACGTTCTATATCTACACTAGGTTCTGTAAGCTAACTACGATAATAAGCCGAATTATCCGCCAAACACCAGCCCCCAAGTCAGTTTTACTATCACTAAGTCAAAGCCAACAAACAATATATATCACCCAATTTGGTAAGTAATCAACAAGGAATCAAAAACTGGGCGCAGATCATGAGCTACACCACGTAAGAAAAAAGGGATTCTGCTTTTCATAAAATTTCGTTTTAGAGAGCTGTAAAGAAGAAGGAGAGAGATGTGAAGCAAAGAGAACGCGAAATGGATTTTTAGTAACAATAAAAGAAAATTCTGAGTTACCCCGAGTTGCGTTTTTTCGGCGAGTATCACTATGAAGCCGAGAGTTGTAGAGAGAGAGCCATCAAGAATACAGGATTTTTACAACAGCTCTTGCAGATAATAGTAGTGGCTTCAGTCATTTATACTTGGCGAATAATTAAAGAGCAAAAATGTACAAAGAATTGGGGATGGAGGGGGGAGGAGTCATAAATGCTTCGCTTTACAGGCCGAGCTTACCAACGGCTCCTGTTGTACGCCAGTATGTCCTAGATTGTGTGGTTGTATATTTACCTACATGTAGGTCGGCATTTTTGTGCAAATTACATAAAATATAAATGCGGAAAGTAATAAGATTCCCGTAAAGGTCTTATATATTTAAAAGACAAAAATTCTAACAGGGTTAATTTAAAAAAGTTGGCAGACAATATATAAAATGTTTTAATAAACGAAAATATATATATATATATATATTTGTTAAGCCAAATCAGATAAATGCAAAGGCAGAAGTTGTAATGAAAGAATGAAATCAATATCGTTTGTTGAGAGAACTTCTTAATATAATATGTCAATCCCTTCAAATACCTAACATCTCCTACTAATAATGTTAATCTGCAACTAAACGTGTTCTTAAAAAATGGTCAATATCCTTTTAATAAAAATAAATACTGTAAAAAATTTAACACTATTGAAATTAACAATGCATTGCATTGAATTAATAGGTAATCTCACGAACAGCAAAAAACATAAATTAAAATACTGAACAAAAAATCTTAAAACCCTCAAGCATGTGTTCCGCAAGCAAGAACACACATGATGAGACCAATGCTAGTATGGCTACCGTTACACCACAGCGTCCAAAACTACTTTAGTGCCTGATTTTTGAAAATTCTAATCGCTAATAAGCTCTATATATTTTAGTACACGACACTCGAGTCGTACATATGATAAGCAACTTCTAGTATATATGACTATTTACACAGATTAACTTATCCCCATATCCTTGACTTCCAGAGGTTCCATTGCCACAGAACATTTCCTTTATCCATTCCTCCTTCCGCCAAATCGGGATCACGGAATAAGTTCACACACATAATTTCACAAGCTGACATCTAAATCTGGATGTTTTTTTTCTTATCCCACCTGCATTTCCTTCTGCACTTGTTAGATGCCCGCTGAATCTATACTACACAGGACAGTGGTCAGCGTAGTGTTTTGGGGTTGTTGACCCCTTATTCTCACTTGAGCACTGCCAAACCGCATGAGACGAACCTACAGGCTCAGCTCGAGCTATCACCTTGCAATGCATCAATGTTATGCAACACTGCGTCCACCGCGGCAGCCCAATTTTGTGTTGTCTCAACTCACGAATCTGCGCTTTGCGACCAAAAATGAATCTCCCCGAACATGTGCCAACTTGTACACATTGCAAGCAAGAATAACAAATTCAATAGTTTCATTTTGTGAGACATTTAGTTGATACGCAGTTTCTTGCCTCGCCTCTCTCTATTTAGATTGGGGACGGCCATACACCCTATCATTTTAGTTCAGATACACACAGCTTTGCGTGCCAAGTAATACTGGCAGTTTTTTCACATATCCAAACAGCATATATCACAGAGAGACGTGAGAGTACAACATCATATCCCGAGAGACTATGTCCCTAATTCTCCTAAAATTCTCCTTGGGCCAACTACGAGGGTTGGTATGTAGCAAATGATGTCTACGAAAACGTCAAACTTAGGTTATAGGTTCTCTCTGATGGATGTGCAACAGAAATGTTAGTATGTTACACTTTCACTGACATTGCGGTTTTGCTTACAAAGAGGATTTTCCTCAATTTGTGCATTTACAGCTCTGACTGCCTGCGGTGTCCGAACAGAATATGGCTACCAGATCTATGGCAATCTTTTACATCACCAATGTCCTCGTATAACTTTATGACACGATACACAAACATACGATTAATTAGCGGTTGCAGTGTTTAAATAAAGTACTCTTTCTCTAAGCCACACTTTGTAACACTGTAACAGCAACACAGTTTAGTTTATTACCCCACTTCATAGTCATTTAATATGCAACTGACAAAAGGAGTGTCTAAGCTTAAAATGTGGTTACATTTTGACAACATAAGTTATCAACTTGAATTTATTAATTTCTTACCTATCTATAGAAACCTCAATTTTGTAAACTATTAATGGATTATATATATATATATAATATATAATATATATATAATATAATTTAAATATGCCAATATATATATGATTTAGTAAAATGCTAAAAATACACCAATATATATATAATAGTAATATAATAATATATATATATATATAATAGTATATTAAATATATATATAATATATATATATATATATATATATAGATTATTAATATATAATGTACATATTAAATATATCATTAAAATATAATAATATATATATATAAAATATATATATAATATAAATCTATATATATAAGTATCTATAATAATTATCTATATATATATTATAAATATATAATTATATATTATATATAATATATAAAATATATATATATACTATATATATAGTATATAAATAAATATATATTAAAATATGTGTGTGGTGAAATAAAGAGATTTTTAGTATACCCAGTGATTTTTATTTTTATTTATACAATAATTAAAATTAATTGGCGCATCGAACCCTTATCCTATCCACTGATGGGTGCTTTATGACCGCAGTAGGTTCTTGATGAGGGGAACGTGAAAAATAGTGATGTCCTAACGCAATGATTAAGTTCAGACTATATATGCTGGATAGCAAGCCCTGCATTCTAACTAAGTGGGATTTAGTGCGAAGATTATCTAGGCTCATAGCAAGTCCTGAATCGGCTGTGCATGAATGTCGGATATTCTGGCCCACTTGTGAAGTGCGTTTTGAGATTCAAATGGGCCTAGTAAGCAGATTGTGATTTTTCATGCTCTAAAAACTTCTGCTGCAGATGTTTGACTATTTTACGTGAGTTCTGAGTAATTGAGATTATTACATCAACAACCACGACACGCATATATATATATATATATATAATATTAGATATATAGTATATATAAATACTATATATATGAATATATATAAATACATAATAATATATTATATAACTATATAATAAGTATATATATATTACATAATATTATATATATAATAACTATTAAACTGTAATATTAATTACAGTTTATGGCATTGTGAATTACACTAATATCTCACTACCAACCACCACTAAAAACATATCAACACATACTTTCAAAGTTGTGTTAGCAATGTAAACAATCCCACTCAATGCCTCTAGCTCCATGAATCAAAAACCACAATTCACAGTGGGCCAGAATACCAAAGTCATCAGAGCGTTCAGGACTTGCTCACATGAAGCCAGATAATCGCCCCGCACTTCAAACCACATAGTTAGGAAAATGCAGGGCTTGCTATCAAGCATATATAGTCTGAACTTTAATCCATTTGGTTAGGAAAATACCATATTTTCAACTCCCCTAATACAAAGAATCCTACTGGCATTAACGTAAAGGGCACCCATCAGGAAATAGATAAGGTTCGAGTGGTTGCAATTATTAATTAATTATATAAAATAAAAAATAGAGAATATCTAGGGTTACTAAAAGTAGTTTTTATTTTCACACGACACTACATATATAAATAAATAATATATAATATATATATTAAAATATATATATTAATACTATATAATCGTGCAAAGGCCATATCCAAGAAACCTCCAATCATGCCTCCGGATACTCAAGTGCCAGAAAATCACCGCAATACGGGACTACGAGAAGCATGACTGCTGTTTGGATATACGCAATGTGAAACAATAGTCATCTATAACTGTATAATAAATCTAGTTGACATTAAAGATACGACGAGAGAGATATAATAGGCATATTGATTCTATTAAACTAGAGTAGAAATATCAATCTGATAGGTCCCGTCCACGACGGTTAGAGATATAATCTTCACACGGCTTGTAAATACTGTAAAGCAATTTTAAGCTTAGACACTGGTTTTGGTCGAGTACATATATATAAGAGTGACTATGAGTATATGTATGGAGCAAAGATGAAATAAACTGGGTAGCTGAGGGGTTATGTAGCTAGATGTACACCAACTGGGCTAGGAGAAAAGTGAGAGTTACTATATTCAAGACTGCAAATTGGCTTGAGTTGAAATTTTACCGTGAGTGTCTGAGTGTACACAACTAACATGTTGCTAGACATTGGTGATTTGAAAGATTGCCGTGATACGCAAGAGCTGGTGCCAGCATGTGTTCCTGATAATCGCAAACACCGTGCACCAGCGAGGCCGACTGTCAACGCATCCAAGAGTGAAGGAACTGCGTCGCGTTTGGTCGTAACCAAACCGCATGTCCATGGGGCAATTTTACAAGAGAGTAACAACGTCTCTGTGAGTGTTGCATATCAACAATGAGAGATACCTAGACTCTTAGCCACTGATTTGCAATATGCATTCGTAATATCTTTACTCAGCGGATGCACAAAGAATTTAAAGGAGAGAAAACCTGGTCGCTCTTAAATTAGACGAGAGATATTGCTTAAGCTAAAAATATACTATTAAGCTATATTGATTGGCAACATACTATAACTTTATTTACTAACAGATAGTGACAGTCAACACAGACACACACACTCATCATATAAGCAGCTATAGTAGAAAGACGTCGATCACACATACACCAACAAGAGATGATGGATACCAGCTGTCGTTGAGTGACTGTCTTTGGTGTCGAGAGGATTGAGTTACCGATGGATACAAGCTACTGCTAGCCACATTCCCAAATTTTTGTCGTAGTGATACAAACCAACCCTAGAACATGGGTGGAGTTGACGAAGCAAAATCTAGCTCACCTGAGGAGCATTTCATGAGCAGATTCTAGGGTATTGAGATGCAAGGGGTAACTAGCCCACAATTACTCTATCCTAATACACACTGGCTCTCCATAGTAGCTCATTTGAGAGATCTATATACTGGTGTTTAAGAGAACGCTTTCTTCCTCAACCCATATTGTATTTGAGCATGTATTACTACCTCACTATATATGAAATTTATTAATCATTTAGATAGTATCACTGAATTAGTAGAGGTTCAATTATCGCTATGCGTCACCTGTGGAGCCACACGCCAGCCTGAAAGTACACACCTTAATAAGGTGCTCAATATTCAAGTATTCTGCACATATAATATAATATGCAATATTTGTTAGAACAGTCCATTGATTAAAAGATTAGGAATAGTCAAAATATTAAAATCTAGTATTAACAACATCACTACATAAACTACAACAACACAGAACAATTGCAGAGGGCGTACTTCGTTTGAAGGTAAATACTTAAGAGTTGATAATAGGAATATGTTTTTGTTTTTTTGTGCCTAGAAGTAGAATTTGCTGGATGTATAGGTCAAATTGAGGCGTAAATGACAATGCTTGTTAAATTTCACTAGTGTATATAAATTTTGTTTTACTAGTATTTATTGTGGTATTTAAAAGATACCACAGTTCTGTTAAAGCTTTTGTTGCATATAAATGTATTATTACCGAACTTGTTTAGGAACAGAGGAGTAATATCGGATTATATCCCTGTATCACAAAAATCCGTTTGGAGAGAGAGACACACTTATTGAGTTTATATTACGAGAGATACACAAGTATCTGCTCAAAAGGATATTGTGGCTAACACCAAAGTACGTAAGAAGTTGGCATATCAATATTGTATGAAATGTATATAAAAATGTCTCCTTAAATGACTCTTAGGTTAATTAATTCTGGGCATTTCTTTGAGACGTGATCCGAAAATACTCACTAGTTATGCAGTACGTGAATATTTCAAACCTAACTGTGTAAAATATATGTTATGTTTAACACCTAGTATAATGATGAGGCAGACAAAGATGCGAAACCTTCTACATTCTCATAGGGTCACTACCCCCAAATGGAAGGTTATGCAGGCGTTGAATATAGGACTAGGAAATATAATTTCCCACCACATATTTTTCAAGAATCAATCTCATTTTGAATATTTAAGACTAGACGGAAGATTAATCTGAAGGTGTTTTCTCGAGTAGGAGGACCAAAATTATTTGGACTATCCATAGACGTGGTAGAGTAAATGGAGAGAATCTAGAGAGAAAGCAAATCATTGCTGTTTATTTCTACTAAAGATGTTGGGTTTGTCATATCACCAATTATTCACAAAAAGACAATTTTATGAAAGAGGCTATAAATGAATATTATATACAGAATAGCAGCGAGCAAGCCGTTCTAATTCTTTTTCTGCACTCAACAAATTAGATTTCATTTTGGGAAGCAGTGGAAGCCTAGGCACGCCATATACACTGCTTTGTATTGGTGATAATCCCTCTTAAGCTTATTACTAGTTCCCACCAATCACCTAAGTGTAGAGAAGGATCTGTTACGATTTTTAGCAGTCACAAATGTCAATGTGATTCGTTGCCAGCCCTCACCAACAGCCAAACTTAGTCAGAGATTGTACGTCCTTGGTCATATATTTCATTAATCCACCGTTCTGCACAGGTACACGCGGTTTCATTGGTAGTCTTCAAATACAGTTAAAGAGTGAGGGTGAAGGAGATACAAATTTGATAACTTTCCACTCATAAAGCAAAACTTAATGTTATAATACGCAGCTTATATTAAAAAACTCATTTTTCAACTATGATTGCAGTTCAGGTATAAATGCAAAGATTTAATTATTTTAGTGTACCCATCATTAGTAATTAAGTCCTTAACCATCATTAACTTAATCTATTCCCTATATAAATTCTCACCATTAGTACAAATGAGTCATTATTGCCTTACGAATTCATATTTGTGTAACTTTCAGTTCACTAGTTCTTTATTCTATGATTCATGGAAAATTTTAAAATATTATTAACTAAGTTACTGATTATGTTTAGCTATACATTAACTTGATATCATCCTTACTAATTTACTGTTCAAAATTTTGTAGGTATCATTTAATTCGACATACAGCTGTGAAACACGGTCCAAAACTCTGTTGATATAAATCGTAACCGATCTAGTTTGTGATGTCCTTTTGTTCATAGAAACGAATATATTTAGAAGAGTGTCTAAATAACATTTGCGATTAAGAGTAACATATGCAAATATAACCTTGGGACCTTGTAAGACAAGATGTTACAGAGAGAATGAGAGCGTAACAAATTGCGCACTCCGCCCACAGAGGAGCAACATAACTATATATTTACATCACAACTACAGAATCAAAATCAGTTTATGCAATTCAATATTAATACTTAGACAGAAGTTGAAAAAAAATACAATCTAATTTGTATATCTTCATATTTAATTTGATGAATTTTTAACACTAAAGTAAGTGAAAAATGTGTTCGGCTAACTATTACAATCGTTAATAATGCCTAAATAGATTTATAATAAGGGTTCTCTTTACAGAATCATATAGTTACAGAAACTTCATAATATTGTTTGAAATGGACTAAATTCTATTGATTATAGTTTACTAAAAGCAATAATCAATATTATAAATTACAATTTGGACCTTAATAGATAAAAAGAAGTACTATATATAATTAAATATATATATATATATATTAATGTATAGTACTATAGTAGTGACTCTATATCTATAATCACATATATATATATATATTGTATAATAGACATCTGACATAATTAAATTTACTATATAATCTTGTTATGATGATTGTATCTATATACGAAATTAATAAAATACTATTATATATATTATATATGATATATATAATATACTATATATAAATAATATAAAGTATTCTAAACAGTAATATAAAAAAAAAAGAATCAAATATATTTATTTAATTTTAATCTACTTCCGCACTGTGATAATATTAGTAGAGATAAATCTCCTTCATGGAAAATCTGTTGAGTAGTATGTGTTAACATTAATAATCTTATAAACTGACTCATCCAAGTTGATCTCTTCATCTCTTATGTAGACTCATTTATCCCGTCGCAATGTTTTTCATCACTATTAAATATATTATTATATTGTATATATAATGAGTTTATAGATGAATATTCTTAAACTTTTTTTTTATACGTAATGATTTTTTCATACAATAAATAACCTTTTCATTATATATATATATACCTCATATATATTATCTATAAATTATCTATTACATTGGTCAATCTACACTCTTATCGCTACTTTATCATCTACCTTTATTTATACCATAGGATACGATCTGTGTCCTATATAATTTTATTTATGACTTATTAGTTTTTACTCAAATTTTTACTTTTTTAGCATGATTTCCTGGTTACTTCTTCAGGGTTTAGGGACATATAGAACACTAAGACATCTCGGCCAAGACCTCTCTTAAGCCCTTTTTAAAAATAGGAGTTCGCCCTTTAATTAAGTATACATATCATTATTTAGTTTATTCTGATCACTTGGCATGCCTCAATCTATTATGGATTGCTCTCCACCACCTATCTACTATTCGACTCACAAATAAGTGTTCAAGCTATGACTAATAAGGAGCCATGAGAAAACTAACGCTTTACATAATTTAAGTAAGAATATTTGTTCAGTAATAGGCTTAATACCCAACATCTCTAAAATAAATTTTTAATCTTATGTTTCTCATATACACGATTTAGACTTAATCTCTATCATTTCCTCTCACACAATTCCATTCCAAAACCAAGAATGACATTCGTCTATTGCCCTCACACCCTAATAGCCACCAGACCTAATTTTCTTAGTCTACTCTCCTCATTTACAAACCAGAATGTGGCCTTCTTAAATCTCTAAAATTAACACCAACACAGAAACACAATCATAGCTATTCTTCTCTAAATCCGTCATTCCATGTGCAACACGAAAAAACTGCTTTCACTCTAAGAAATCCTCATATACAAGATTACCGAAGTCTTCTACTTTCCCTCTTTATACTTCAAAACCAAAGAACGCTATTCCTTCTTCCGTCCCTATCTTTTGGTGAACATTTTTCATTTTTCATTTAGCAACTAACTTAAACTACACTATTTACATTATTTGGTAGGATGAGCCAACACTCGCATTTGCTCGCGTTTGTTTACCTAACGGTGAAGGTCTAACACAGCGTGAGTGATGTTCAGCTGGAGCCAAGAGGTGATGCCCGTTCAACGCTTGGTATCGATAAGTAGGGTAGCCAGGAGTGGTTCCTCAACGCACGGGCGGTGTCTCATTGTCGGGCCACCTCCCTCCATCTCTCTGTCGTCACAAAGAATAACTAGCACGCCCACTTTGGACACAGGCGACACGCTAGTCTTTACAGTAATCCTAATCAAGATTAGCACGAGATATCTCCTCTCTCTCATACTTTCACTATATGATAAGATTAGTCTGTATGGAAATGATCCCTCACTGATGCATGTGATCATATGATCCTTGTACATCTGCCTTGTTATATCACCACTCTATGTTAGTTTGTCACCTTCTCCATCATCAAAAGTGCTCATTCAGTCTATGAACATATCCTTGCTTGACAAATATTTTGAAAGTTCCTTGTGTGCAACTATATTTCGTCTCTTACGTATCTGTATATCTATTCGTGATAATGCTAATTAATTATTGATATATATTATTATTATTAATATTATTATCATTCATTATCATTAATATATCTTCTTTAATTGAATAATATCATTTAAATTCTACATAATGTATATTACTTTTTGTTTATAAATCTCTTTTTCTCTGTTCTCTTTTCTTCTTTCTACAATTTTTATATTCTATACCTACCAATATCATGTTATGAAATGTTGTGCGGGACTTTATACGGGTTTAATATATATAATTAGTATACTCAGTATATATTAAGATCATCATATAAAATAATATCTACGTTAAAATAGTAACTTATATTATATATTATCATATTAATTATTTACCTATATTAGATATTCAAGTATATATACTATTCTTAATTAGTATAGTGTATATAGTAGTATTTGTTATTTACTAGGAGTATCTGCTCTATATTCCGCTTTATCTTATATCCTTTCAAAGATAAATTTTCCCCTTTTCAGTTTTACACACTTTGAAATTACACTTACGGATCTTTCTCATCATTCATTCGCATTCCGCTTCTCAACCAAAAGAGTGACAACCGGTATGTTAGTTATACAGCACCCTGATAGAAGATAATCACACTAATTACACGAGTGTCAAATTACTTTTCCACAGTAATAGAATTGTGGTGCTTGCCACATAAATTGTGATGCACTTTTGAAAATTCGTCTTTAACTTCCTTACATTAGTGTTTAGCCAATTTTATGTGCTATGCTATTATAATTGAAGCTATTTAAGTCAATATAATAAATATAATATAAAATATATATATATATATATTATATATATATATATATATATAATATATATTGATATATAATAATATATATTATATAAATTATATAAATAATTAAAAAATACACTTAGACAAAAAAATATTTCATGTTGTATTATACGTTATATGCTAATAAAAACTATTTTAAACTGGGTATTTAGTCACTACCAAATGTAGAATTCTTTCCATCCTCGCTAATGGTTAAAAGAACCATTTTTATTTGAATTTTGAAAGGTTTATTGAGACTAACAAATTTCTACAGGCACATACTTTTACAACAAAAAAAAACTGATTTCACCTATACCCTTTGAATCATGAATAAAATTTTTGTCCTTTTTATTATTATTATTATTATTATTATTATATTATTATTATATATTATATATTATTATTATTATTATTATGCTGAACTTACTCTGTAAATAATTTGCTTACAGCTTGATGGGATACCCTAGTTAGCAGCAAAACCTTTTAGAACACTAAAACTATGTAACTATGAATCAAAACTTAGTTTGCACGCGCATATACTTTCCACACATGTTTCTGTGATATGGAAGACCCAACTTTTGCTAGCATACCAAGAAACCATGACAATCGACATGCTTCAAGAGTCAATAAATAATTTACATTTACATCAAGTTTCTAACATTGCAATTATTGTATATATTTCGTGACTGATACAGTCCTAGTAATCTCTTTACCGAGACTCATTTTTGTTTTTGTACTTTTATAGTTACCAATTGATTTCAGAAAGATTGTCTTTTCTTTGATAACTTTAATGCAATTGGTTCTAAGGTATCATATCTCATGAAAAAAAAAAAACTTACTCGTTATAGTAAATGTTGTCTCTCCTACGACCAACAAATCCATACAGTTAACCTTTTATTGATAAAAGGAGTTAACTGCCATTTCTTCATATGCACCTCTAAACTGATGCATATATTCCTTGTCCAGGATTGTTTCGTTTTCATCTCATTAAATAGCTGTGATTTTATTTAAGTTTGGAGTATTTTTGTTCTTACAAGTAACTTATTTACAATGAATATATGGATAGCTTATAAGTTTGATATCGAGCATTTTTTTGCCACATTTTTACATTCTAAAAACCTTTTAAGTTTATTATAATATTATTTCACTCATCCAGATAGTGAGCTTGCCCTTCATTGGGCCAGCCATCTTCCTTCTGCCCAACAAACTCTTTCTCACAGAGCCATGAAATATACTTTACAAAAACTATTGCCGGCCGTCAAAGGTTCCGACTCTGACTCCTTGATTATACACTCAGGTAGGGTACCCTTATCACGATGGAAAACACTAGCATTCTTTCATCTCCACATATTAGGTAACATACATAATTTTTTCTCTCTGCATTCTCCACACCTGCATCTCGTCTTCTTCATCAGACGCACTCATTAAGACTAATGAACTTTGTCCACATCCAGTTTTACAAGCAAAAAATAAAACGCCCGGTTGCTTAGCCTCTTGATCGCCTACCGCCATGCGAGCAAATTAAAACACTATGCAAAGAAAGTCGGTCTTTTGACGCAAACCGTCTAGAAAATCCAATCTTCTAATAATAAATAACTAAACATCCACCTAGTATATATTATATATAATATATATATATATTAATAAAGTATAATATAAATAAAGCTAAATTAATTTAGCAAAGAATTGTCGCTAATATATATAACTATATATATATTAAATATTATATATATATATATATAATATATATATATAAACATATACATAATATAATATACTATATATATATATATAGTCTATATATGTACCACACACATAAGCACCAACTGAGTTCGTACAATGGATTTGCAAATCTGTAAGTCTTTAATTATAAATATTATAATCTTTTAACCTTAAACAATGACTAAAATATCAATATCATACTTTACTTCTATTGTGCTAATATTTCATGTATCCAGTCAAATAAGTCCAATATTGAATGTTAACTCATAACTGTCCACATTGTATATAAGTTGATTAAATATTTATATTTGTGACTATTCATTAAAAATCATTTGAAAGATTCATTTCACTATACCTGATTTTAATAACTAGTTTGTGCCTTTTGACTAAGAGGAAATAATTTTTAATCATTAATGACTGCCTTCATTACTTATATAGATATTATATATATTACTATATATAATATGTACTGTGAACTAGTGTACAAATAACAAAATCTTTGACACCATACTAACTTCCTCGTTATCAAGCTATACCTATAATAAGATATAATAATATATATTTATATCTATATATATTAATATATATATATATATATATATATATTATATATAACATAGTATATATATTAGATTAATTCTATATAGAACGTTACACATCAGACTGCTAATTTAACAAGCATACTTATTTCTTCCTCCAATCATCCACTTCTATGTTATACAAACAGTTTCTAAGGTCTCTGAATAATTTTTCCCAGTTTATTCTGTCCAGCTCACTGCACTTATATTTAAAATATATTATGTTGATCTAAATTTCCCCATCGTATATTGTCTTCTACCTTTCTCGTATCGACTGTAACAATCTCTCCA
>JABUQX010043159.1:0-2500 GCA_015478945.1 Trachelipus rathkii
TGTGCCCTCATAGATAATAGCTGGAAATTTAACAAAATCAAGTGAAAGCTCTAAGCTTTTTTTTAGTTTTTATATGTTATTTTTCCTTTTTTTATTTTTTTTTTTTTTTATATTCTGCATGGGTGTATTTTTTGGCAATTATTTTTTTTTTTTTTTTGTTTTTTTTTTTATTTTTTTTGTTTTTTTTTTTTTTTTTTTTTTTTTTTTTATTTTTCTTTTTTTGTTTTTTTTTTTTTTTTTTTTTTATTTATCAATCATCGGTAACGGAATATTGATTCATGTTACAATGTTCGCATGGCTAAATAATTAACTTAGTGTAATAATTCATTTATTTGACCAAACTTCGCCAAAAAAATAAGAGAATATTACCGTAACATTATGAAATATGTGAAAGATCGATCCGTTTCTAAAATGTCAATTCGTGCTGAGCACGAGTAGCATGGAGTGCCGGAGTCGCCTCTGATAATATACATATAATTTTTTATTATCTAATTATTTCTCAATATCTCATATTTAATATCGAATTAATATAAAAAATATACTATATTATTATTGCTATTGTAATATTTGATGATATTTTAAATATATTATATTTTTTTCTTTATATTATTTATATTAATATATATATATATATATTATATTATATATAAGTATATATATATATATAATATTATATCTATATATATATATATTATAATATATATATAAATATATATATATATATATATATATTATTATAATAATTAATATATATATATATATAATATATATATTATATATATATTATTATATGTATATAATATATATATATATTATATATTATATATATAAGCCTATATATATATTTAATATTATGTTAATTTGTTTAAAAACCACCAAATATCTCACATCTTCATAATCTCAATAAACACTACAAATAGTCATACGGGAAACTGAGAATACATTGTTGGAATCGAAGTAACACTTTATTGCGGAAAAACTGGAAAATAAAATCACTATCTCAAAAGCCACATTAGCTTATTTCAGCGAAAAGGAGTACAATTTTGGAATCCTTGTAAAATTTTAGATAGGAAGAATGCAAAATACAAACAATTTAAAATAAAAGATAAATATAATTAAAATTGGCTTTTTGTATTTTAAATGTATATCTAGTATATACATATATATATTATAACTATATATATATTATAATTATTCATTTGTATTATATATATTTATCTATATTTATATTATATTATATATATAATATATATATTATATATATATATATATGTGTTTATTCTGTAAAAGTTATTACGGGAAATGTAGGTAATGCTTCGAGCCGACGGGAACACAGGGGGGGGCGGGGACGTTTTCCATACCCGTAGGGGAGGGGCCGAGAGGAACCCCCGCGATACCCCAATACCAAAGTGCGGGGTTCCGGAGACCCCCCGGAGGGGAATTAGTCCTACCCGTTAGTTCCCCGGAAGGCCAAGTTAGAACCCCGTAACTCGCTTGCCCATACGGTGCTTGGTAGTATACCCTTGGGTTAATTCTTTAGTTAAGAAAAAAAGAAAATTAATAAAGTAAGTCTATTTATTTTATCGATAACCATAAAGGTGATCTCTTAATAGCTTTCTAATCATTATATTACTTATAATTCATTAACAATAATTTTTTTATTTTTTTATTTTTTTTTTTACATTATTCCTATCTAAATTTTTACCAGGATTGTAGTTTTTGATGATATTATTTTTTTTTTATTGTATTATTTTTTTTTATTTTTTTTTTTTACATTTTCTGCACTAAAATTGGGACCAGCATTCCAGCATATATCCTTTTCCCAGTAGCTGTATGTAGTTTTTGAGATTAATGGATGACGATATGTTGTGGTTTTAAACTTGATTATCACCATTTATAATATATATATTTATTAATAATATATAATATTATATATGATATATTATATAATTATATATATATATATATAGATATATATATATATATATATTATATATAATATATATATTATATATATTTTATATATTATATAGGTCAGCCTCCCGAAAGCATCATGCTCAAATTTGAATAATAATATGAATAATAAATAATAATTAATAATAAATCAATAATAATTAATAATAATATAATAATAAATAATAATAATAATAAATATGATAATAATAAATTAATTAATAATAATAAATAATAATAATAATAATAATAATAATAATAAATAATAATAATAACTAATAATTAAAATAAAATTAATAATAATAATAAATAATATAAAAAATATAATTAATAATAATAATAAATAAATAATCATAATAATAATAATAATAATAATGAATAATAATAATAATTAATAATAATAATAATAATGTTAATATATAATAATAATAATAATTAATAATAATAATAATGAAATAAATTATAATAATAATATTAATAATAATAAATATATATTATTAATAAATAAGAATAATAATATTAATAAATAATAATATTATTTTATGTA
>JABUQX010043159.1:7500-15000 GCA_015478945.1 Trachelipus rathkii
AAAAAAAACATTAGCACATATATATATATATATAATATATTATATTATATATTATATATTATTATATATATATATTTATATATATATATATTATATATTATATAATAATATATATAAATATACTATCTTTGTTAAACGAAAGAATTATGGCTGTTACGTTGAAGAGTGGAGAGAGTCAAAAGTTGAGTATTATACAGGTCTATGCGCCGCATCAGGGAAGACCTACGGAGAAGAAGATAGAGTTTATGGAGAGACCCTGCAGAATGTTTATGATGGAAGAAGAGGAGGACACATAATAATTTAATTATTGGAGATAGAATGCACCTGTGAGAATTGAGGAGAGAAGGAGAGGAAGCAGCTGTGGGGGCATTCTGAGTTGAAGCAAGAAATATAGAAGGGGATAGACTAGTTGACTTTGCTATAAGAAATTGTGCAGCGATCATGAGCACCTTTTTTAAAAACATGGAGAGAGAAAAGTGGACATTGGTCGCTGGAAATTCAGAAAACCAGGAATATACGGAAAAAATCAAATGATAGATCTACATTGATAGTGTAATATGAATATAAGTGGTGTGTTTATGGATGTCATGAACAAGCATCCATCAGTTTGTTCTCTGTTATTCTGACCACAGACTTTGGGTGCGGGGAGATTAAAATTGGAGACCAAAAGAAAAGTAACACGGAAGACGATACTGTTGTGAAAATTAAAGAATTGAAACACGACAAATTTCTACACCAAGTATGCGTTTAATAATATGAAAGAAGATCTCAGAAGGAATGTTGAAAAGAGAGGAAGGTTTAAAAAAATTCAGAGAAGGTGTGGAGCAGATTGCACGAGAAGTGATTGGAACAAAAAAAATAAGTAGTGGGAAAAGGAAAAAGACGGTTTGGTGGAAAGAGGAAGTAAGAGACGTAGTAAAAGAAAAAAAAACAAGGGAAAAAAAGATTTGGATGAAGACCAGGACAGAGAAAAATAGACAAGCTTATGTTCGGCGAGAACGAGCAGTAGAATAGTAAAATACGAAAACATCGACTTTGTCATGTGAAAGAATAGGAGAAGGAATCTGGAGGAGAGCACTAGGAGTTTGATAGTATGGAATGGCTAAGAGATTAAGAACAAAAGATGAAACCTAACCACGAATGTGAATATTCAACAAAGATAGAGAACCAATAGTGGATAGTGAAAAGATCTGGTGAGATATGGACAGAATATTTTGCATGAATTAATTAAATGGTTGTGGTTGGACGGAGGAATATATAGAGGAGGAGAACCCACAAGTTGAAGACCGAGAACAGGATGACTTGGAACCGATACATGGCGAGGAAAGTGAGACAATGCTATAAAGAGCCCTTAAAAGAATGGAAAGAGCCCAGGAGTCGATGGATTGAATAATGAAATATTCAAAACGGAAGAAGATATGGTGGCATTTGGATGACAGAACTTATAAATTGTATATGGAGGGAGGAGAACATACAGTCAGATTGGAGAAAAGATGTGATATGTCCAAAACTAAAAAGGAGAAGAAGAGAATGTCAGATATACAGAAGTAGAAATAGAGTGTTGCTGTTGAGCGCATATAAATATACGAGAGGATAATAGAGAAAGACTCCGGAGAGAATTAGAGGAAAGATTGGAGAGTGGCAACACGGATTCAGGCCATAAAAGTATAATGGACTTGATATTCTCTTTAAAAATGTTAGTGGAAAAGAGCAAGAATACAATAAGGCAGCATATATCGCATTTATAGATCTAGAGAAAGCTTTTGATAAAATACAAAGAGAGAGATTGTGGAGAGTGATGGAATATCTAGCGTATGGAATAAATAAGAAGCTGATAAGGATAATAAGGAATATGTATGAAAACCCCATAAACACGGTTAGAAAGGAGATGGAAAGGGAGAAATGGTTTGAAACGAAGACTGGAGTAAGGCAGGGCAGTGCGCTGTCCCATTTACTTTTTTGCATTATGTCTGGACAACTGCTTGAAGAGGATATGTGTGAGAGGATAGGGAATACACCTTTGCATACGCGGACGACGCAGTTGTGGTGACAAAGGAACAGCATGAACTGCAGGGTGCCGTGAATTCTTGGAATGAAGTTATGATGAAGTGGTGAATGAAAATGAACAGGGAGAAGACGGAGATAATGACAATATCGAGACAGGGAGAACACGCGGAGATGTGGATTGAGAATATACAGTTGAAACAGGCCTGCAGATTCAAATATCTTGGAGTGATATTTGATGAGAAAGGTTGGATAGATGCAGAACTGAGGGAAAGAATATTGAATTACTCAATTAGTATGGGAATGTTATACTCGTTGATGACGCAGAGAGGAGTGCCGATAGAGATAAAAGTGACAATATATCAACCATCCTACGAGAAAATATTACTATCCGGTCGGAATGCTTGAGGATATCTATAACACGATGCAAGAGAGTAAATTGAAGCTGTGAAAATGCGAGTTGTTGAGATTAATAAGATGATTAACGTTAAGGGAGAGAGTTAGGAGCAAAGCAATAAGAAGAGAAGAGCTCGGAGTCCGCCCAATAATGGAATGTATGGAAAGACCGACTTTGAGTGGGTTTCGGTCATGTTGCAGAGAATCGGAGGACTTTAGTACCCCGAAGCATTACTTAATTTTGGGGCACGGGGAGAGGACCATTGGAAGACCAAGAAAAAGATATGGAAGGATGTGCTGTTGGAAGAAGCAATTTACGTCGAAGGGGAGAAACGATGGGAATTGGAAAGGAACGGCACTATTTTGAAGACCCTGGGACGTCTGGAGGGATTTCTGGAGAAGCAACACTTGACAGGATCTACCTACAAGATGGTGGTGAGAAAGGTGGGGAATATATATAGGATGGAATCAAGTATTAGTACTCAGGTATTGAAATTTTTTGTAGTTTTTATTAAAAAATAAAAGATGCCGATACCAAAATTCTATAATTCTTAAATAATCGATTTTTTTGCAAAGTAACTAGAGCTGTCTATAGTTGTATTTACATTATATTTTGTGAAAATATTTAAGTTTAATCGGGTCTCCTTTATAAATAGGCTCTCTCTGAGTCTCGCCTACCCAATTATTTTACTATATATTTTTCCTTAATTAACAGAATATAATCAAATATTTACAAATAGCAACATTTTATTATGTTTTTATACAATATTTGAGTAAGTTAATTGTCCGTTAAGGCAGATGAAAAAGAGAGTTGAGGCTGAAATGCTTGGGCCTCCCCACATGAGGAAAAACGACGACGGAGTCAATCGACACTGTTCTTAATTTGCTCTTTAATTACCGACTGGGTTTCGGAATCTGGTATTGCTGATAGGGATTTTCTTCTCTCTCTCTCTCTCTTCTCATATTTTGGATTTATTACGTACGTTTTTTAGTGCTCATAGATATATATCATATATATATATATATATATATTATATATATATATATATATATTATATATTATATATTATATAGATATATTATATTGTATATATAATATATTATGATTATAATATTATATATATATTCCCTGTTACAAAAACAATTGTAATTGTTACAACTTCGCTCATGAAAAAATCCACGCTACGCGATGATATTATTCTATTAGTGATTGATTTTAATAGTTATATATACGCGTTTAAAAATTTAGGAAACAACCTAAATCTTCATTCATAACATGATTTTATTACTTGCGCCGCTTACTTTATTTAGAAGGGCTACAGATTGAATTTTTTGGAGGGAGTCTCGGGGGGGGGGGAGGGCCAGATCAGAATTTATAAGAAAAGGAAAAAAAAAATTTTTTTTTTTTTTCCCCCGTATAGGGGATATAAAGCGTTTCCAAAAAGTTTAGGGAGAAAAAAAAAGGGGATATCAGACGCTCGACTCCAATTTCAAATATAAATTTCAAAGATTCTTTCTTTTTCATATATATATATATATTTATATATATACATATATATATATTATTAATATCTATATATTAATTATATTTAATATATATATATATATTAATATATATATATGTATATGTGATATATTTATATATATATATATATATATATAATATATTTTTTTTTTTTTTTTTTTGTCAAATTAGAGTAAGGCTAAGTAAAAGCGAATGGGAGTGCGTATGAGAATTATGGGCTATACTCTTCAACAACTTATTTTCTCACACCAAAGCGAATTGCGCCTTGCGAGTGTTTCGGGGAGCTTCGCTGATGATATCTTTTTCAATCATAACGTTAGTAAATTGGGGCTCGTTATAAATGGAAATGTCGGTCGAAAGGAATAGCTTCCTCTTTCTGATATAGCCCTGGATGTCGTTAAGATGGAAAGATGAGTTGCTGTTTATTTTGAATCGAAAAGCACATGAATGAGTGCTATATGATTTTATACTTATGTTGCAGCTCAGCCTGTAGTATTTTACTGTTCGTAATAGCAGTTATTAGATGTACGAAAATAAACTCTATGATAATAGATGGGAGATAGCTACATATGAAGTAATTTACTGAGACAGTCTAAAAAAAAACATGGCAATAAGAAAAACGTACTAGCAGTGAATGGGACCGGTTTCATTTTACGAGCAGTAAGTTAATCGACGCACGTCGCTGGCTCTCACTTTTACTAATGAACTGTGCAGTGCATTGCTGCACATCGAGCCATCCCACGGCTGCCATGGCAGCAATTTAGCCTTATCAACTAGTGCAGGTATTTTTTCCTTCTTGTATATCCACCTCGCAAAGGCAGCTATTCTAGGACAAAACAAAACTGTTCTTAAGAACAGTAAACTAAAGCGCAAGCACGAAACTGCCGAATTATCCTGGTATTCGTTCTTCTTTCTTCATTAATTTCTGCAACATTTATTTCCTCTATTTTAATTTTCACTTTTCTTCCTCTAAACTTTTCCTCTTCAGCTCAATTAACCAAAATCTGGCGTTTTGATAGCTCAAACAGTCAACCTTAACGTAACCTCTTACTGTCTCATCAATTATCAGCTAAAGGAAGATGTTGCGCTTATGTACACAACGACGTTCTGTATTCTCATGTTACTAATGTTTTGAGTCAGCAGAATTTTCTACATTTATGTTTTTGGGCCTCCTCGCGGCGATCTACAATTATCATAGATTCCTCTATTCTGTTTATTTACCTTCTAATTCTTAGGATGCACAACCAATTTCACACTCATTAACCTCTCTGAAAACGAGTTGAACGAGCAAAAAGAATGTCTCCTTTCCAACGCTTCTGCTTCTTTGTGGTATTAGTAAGTATAGATTCTTTATCAGTCCAGAATTATTGATGAGTATCTCAAATGTTTAATTAAGAGTGCCTTTTGTCATTTTGGGGGTCGCGAACCACAATTTAGAAAACACTGAGGTAGAGGTATTTCAGTGAGTTACATTAGACTCGTACGATAGATTAGTAGTGGTAGATTCTAGAGTGAAAGCTGATAAGAGCATTATTTGAGTAGTCTTTGAAAGAACACGTGGGTGAAAAAGCCTACACGTGAAAAAGTTAATTGGAAAGCTTGAAGAAACGGAAGATAGAAAGTACATTTAGACATGCAGAACATAATAGAAAAAGTTTGACCTTCAGAGACTTTGGAGGAAAGTGTATGGATAAATATCACACAATAATGGTGGAATGAGTAGGGGGAAAAAGAAACCCAACCATAATGCAAAACTGGTTTAAGAGAATGTGTGTAATACATATTCATGGTCAGGACAGGTCAGAAAATGAGAGCAAAGAATGACGCTGTGAGAAGAATGGTGCTGGATTTTAGAGAGGATGTGCTGGAAATAACAAATTAAAAAGACAAATTACAAATAAAAGGTGAATTAGCTATTTTAAAGAATTCTTGAATGCAAATAGTGGATGGGGAAGGGACCGAAGGAGATTTTATAGCAAGAGTATGAAAAGGCATTAAAGAAAATGAAAAATGGAAAGGCACTAGGGGGACCGGAATAACAATAAATTGGATCAAGGAAGGAGAAGAACTACAGAAAGAAGTTTGCAAATTTCTAAATGTGTGTTGGTGTGAGTGAAAAGCGACAGAAAGATGAAATAGAACGATTATATTCACAATACTAAATCTTCGAAAAGGTGCAAAACTAGTCTTTGATGGAGTTAATATTTTTTGGAACAAAGCTCGTATTCCGACGCGAGATGTTCAACATTGTATAAAGAAATTAGGTGTATATGAAGAGTTAAGAGTTTTGCAACAAAAGCTCTAACCGAAGAAGTGAAACTATAAAGAAAATGAAAAGTTTTGTTAAAAACTTAGTTTGATATTGTTCATGGAACTCTAGCATCTGTGTTTCGGTTAAGAGCAAGAGGTCTAGAAGAAGAGAAGTGGCGTTCCACAATGTGAAAATTAGGGAAAAGGCTGAAAGGGTTGCAGATATTAACGAAAAAAGAAGACTTCACCAGAACAAGTTGCCATTTCTTAGTAAGTATTTCAAGTAGTGTCATTGTACTGTACTAACTTTGAAAAAACAGTAGTATGAATTTTATATCGGTATAATATATTTCATCTACAGTTATTTTGAAACACTTAAAACAAATTTACAGGAGACCAGGCTGTTCTGATTTCACCCCATCATCAGAATATGGTAGTTCATCACACTACCTAAGCTAAATTAATAATATTTGACATACACTTTCCGTTTTATAAATATAATCAAAGATAAACAAATAATATGTAAATTAATAATATGAATGACAAGTGATATGCAAAGTATATTTAGTTTGTGCCAATAATAAGATTTTTCCATTCTGGATGATTTTTTTGTATTTTGAACCAATTAACCTTAACCAAATTAAATAATATTTGAAATCCGTGTTCTCTCTTCAACTAGAGAACTAATTTGATGGGGAAACCAAAGAATTTTAAAATTGAAATATTGGCCACCCTTCATAATGAGGATCTTCAATGGTTAGTGAATGTTCATTATGAAAAATGGTGGGTTTCTCAAGTATTATGGAAATATAATGTCATATAATTACCTCTTTTTACATTTTAATCATCACCTGTAAAATAATTTTATCGGACCAAGACCCACCTGCGATTATGACGTCAGTTGCATTGAAATGTTTCTCACACCATCTTATATCATCCGACACTAAAATGAATATTACATTCTTACATCTGAAAAAAATGTATTTTGAATTAATTTATTAAATTATTTTTACGAATAAAATCTTATTAGATTGTAATATTATAAGATTGTAATTTTGTGCTAATTTGATTATTTATTTGGTTCAGTAATTAAGATTCTTCCTTTGATAAGTTGCTTACGATTATTTTATTTATATACAATTTATTTAGTAGTGCGGACAAGTGCTTGCTTAATCAAGCTTTTAAAGACTGCGGGGCTGCAGCATCCCCTAAAATAATGGGACATGCTTTATGTTCGGAATTTATCTAACATTAACATCCTAAACATATAGTGTACATTATATTCACAATATTAACGCCAGTAGAGCAATGCAATTAGAACAGAA
>JABUQX010043159.1:20000-25000 GCA_015478945.1 Trachelipus rathkii
TGGTGAAACTAATGATTTTGATAGAAGAACTAAGCAACATCGTAATGACTTGGCAGAAGACAATAGAAATTCGGCTCTCACTGCCCATAGAACATCCGCAAATCATAGTATTGACATAGAAAGAACAACACCATTAATATATATAAAAGACCAACAAAAAAGAAGATTAGTTGAGTCCTACTGCATAAAAAATACAAAAAATTACAACAAACAGGAAGGCGAAGTAAAATTAGATTATATCCAAAATGCATTAATGAGTATGACAAAATACTATAAAAAACTGAACAAAGAAATAACCAACCAAAATTAAATTTCTGGAAAATTAACATCAAAGAATTCTCAGACTCGACAAAGAGATCATACTTTACTTGAAGAAGGTTCCATTAACAAATCGGGAACGAAAGCTCGTATTATTAATTATGTTTTATATTGGTTTTAATATGTGTAATTTTCAATAAAAATATAAACTATCTCGTGTGTTGATAAACTAAAGGGCAAATTGTATAAATAAATATATTTAATAGCGATCATAGCTATATTTACAAATAAATATGTATATGCCCGGTAACAACTTAAATAACTTAAACTTTCACACACGAAGAAAATATTTAATATATAGTATACAATATTACATATAAAATATATATATAAAAAAATAAATATTATATATATATTATTATATATATATATATTTATATATATATATATATAATATATAATATATATATATATATAGAATATATTTTAACCTATGAAAATATAAATTATATATATATATATATATATATATATATATATATATATATATATAATATAATATAATATTAATATAATATAAATATATATATATATATACTATATATATATATATATATATATTTATATATATATATATAGTATATATAATAGTATATTATATATATATATATATATATAATAATATATATATATTATATATATGTATAATATAGTTTATCCACACATGTGTTCTTATATATATATATATATATATATATATATATATATATATATATATATATATATATATATATATATATATGTGTGTGTGTTTATGTATATTAGTGAATTATTAGTTTTAGCTCTCTTTCTTCATTTTTCCTTCACTCTAAAGGTAGTTGATGTGTCTTTTGTTATTTTTTTAAGGACTTCGGTTTACATTGAAAGACCTAAAGACATAGCTACTAAGCTAGTTGTTTTCGCAGATGAAGTCGTCTCTTCCACCTCTTTGAAAGCTGTGTTTTGCGCCTTCGGTTTTCCTGCTATATATCAAATAGAAAAAAAAAGAAAATATCTACACAATATGACAAATAATTTTGTAAAAATCATTGCATTCTAAAATAAAGGAAAGTTATATATAATCAAAATTATAAACATAATTTATGATTTAAATCAGAAAGCTTAAAAATGAAAATTGCAAATTACAATGTATTACGAAAAATTCAATTTTCTTTTACTTATATTTTTTAAACAAACACAGTTTATGTCAAACTTAATCATTTATTAGCGAATGGAGTATGGCAGGTTTAAGAGAACTAATTGAAACGACATCTGTTCAATCTTCAGAAAGTTGTATTTTGCAGCATCGATCCATTTTTTTTAAAGAATCTTGTTAGGACCAGAATAAGGTATTTCAAGGCTTTTCCAAATGCGATCGACTCGAAGAAAGACTTGATAACAGTTTTAAAGTTCAGTAGGAATGTATGATGCTCTACTGGAGAAATGAAGGTGTAGTAGCTGTCGAAAACCCAGTTGTTTTATGTGAGATAAATTTTCTCATAAAGTCGTTGCATGAAGCTATATTTTTGAGTATTTGAAGAGGTTCTAAACGAAAAAGGTGTATTTTTCCGGTCACAGCTTGAAAAGAGAGAATCCAGAGTTGTCGGGAATGCAACGAAAACTTAGCATGATGTATGGAAGAGCGAGTAATCAGTTTTGTTTTCGCGCCATAATAGTACTCTTCAGAGATCGATGAAATCTTTTGATTTGACCATTAGCCGAAGGGTAATAAGCAATAGTCCGGAAATGATGAAAACCAAATAATTTTGATAGTTATATGAAAAATTCTCCTTCAAACTGAAGTCCTTTATCGGAGATTACAAAAGAAGAATTCCAAATCTTGATATCCTTTGCATGAAAGCAAATCTAACAGATTTTGAAGTCATATTAATAGAGCAATTGCTTTTGTTTCCTTAGTGTTCTTTTTGATACAAGTAAGAAGATATCTGAAGACTGGAGCTGAGGTATCAGTAAAGAAGATAGAGGTAATTGTCCCAAGATTTCTATATTTGCTGTTTAAAATCGCTGGGAAGGATTTCCATGTGAGTATTAGTTGGTTTAGTAAGACGCTGAACTTTTTATAGTTTGCATTGTTGGTAAGAGCAAACTAAAAGTCTGATATCACGATCCATATTAGACCAAAATTATCTAGTCTTGATGAGGCGAAAAGAAACTTTTATTCCACGATGAGACATCAGATGAAAATTGTTGATGATTTGTTCACAACAAGGTTTTATCAAAAATGACTCCGATAAAGCTCTTAAAATACCACACCATATTATATGATTATCCTGTAGATGGTAAGAAAGAAGGCGATGCTGAAAACTGGTAGTTTCTTTATTTGTTGATTGAAGACGAACAATAGCAGGTAAATCGAAGGCATTTACTGTTACCGAAGAGATTCGGGAAAAAGAATTCTCCACAATATTATCTGCCCTTCTAAGGTAGGTCATTGAAGAGGCATATTCTATTAAGATCGAAATATGACGTTGCTGCCTATGACTTTTTACTTGATTTATCCTATAGAAAGTTGAAACAATTGGCTTGTGATCAGTACATAAGATAATATTTCTTCCTTCTAACATATGATTCAAATGAAGAACAGAATTGTAGGGTGCTAGAAGTTTACGGTCAAATACTGCATATTTATGTTGTTGTTCTTATATGTTTTGCTGTAGAAATCTATTGGTATTGGCTATCCATCAACTATCTGATGGTGGGCTGCTATTATATTGTTAAGATTTATATTATGCAGATTATAGAAGTAAATAATCTTTTTTAGGTACGCAGTTATATGAAATTTGAAACAATAATCTTAACTTTAAGTTATTTAAATAACTTATAACAGATGACAAAAAAAAACGCTAAATTGTTGTAGAAAAATAATGATAATAAAAAGTAGTTAAACTTTAACCAGTTACCTGAGGAAGAACAGAAGTTGTGAAAAAATCCTACCTTAAATTTGTAAAAAAGTTTCTTGAAGAATAATTTCTTAATTTCTCTTGAAAAACTTGTAGGTCCTTCACGTATTGTCATTCGATGGAAAAATTAGATACTCCAGGTAAACCAATTTAGATGTATTTCCAGTTGAAGCAGTTTCACAGTTTCCGAAAATAATAAATTCACAAATTAGCCATTTGTAATACATAAAAGGTTGTAGAAAATTCGAAGTTATGTTTCAATGACGACAATGTCCAAAATTAGCTAAAAGGTTCTGCTCGAATTACCGTGCCCTTAACAAGGTCACAATAATTGACCCCGAGCCTATGACCACCACTATTTGCAAAGTTTGCAGAAGACCGATTATTCACAAAGCTGGATTTGGCAAAAGGATACTGGCAGGTACCAATAAGGCAGGAAGACGCGTATAAAACCGGATTCTCCACTGAAGATGGTCACTACCATTACATCAAGTTACCATTTGGAATGGTAAGCGCAGGAGCTACGCTTGTACGTGCGATGAGGAGGATCCTTGATTGGATCAACGATGTATATTTCTATATCGATGATCTCATCATCCATCCCAGGACCTGGTGCGAACATCTGAACACGATACGGGAAGTACTTTTCCAACTACAAGAAGATGGATATATCATCATACAGACTAAGTGCGAGTCTGCGGCATCAAGGGTAGAGTTTCTGGGGCAATATATCGGTCATGGAGAGAAGGGTCTGCATGAAGATAAATGTGGAGAAGATTGTTAAAGCAGAGCCCCTCAGAAATAAGAAACAAGTGCGCTCATTTTTAGGTCTTTACGGCATATTACCGAGATTTCGTAAGAAATTATGCCAAAATCGCAGCACCTCTCACAGAGCCCACTAAAAAAAGGCGAACCAACGAAGGTATGGTGGGAGCAGGAGCACCAGAGGGCTTTTGAGGAATTAAAGAAAGCTCTTACATAAAAGCCCATTCTGAAGATGCCCAGATTAGATAAGGTATTTACTCTTCAAGTAGATGCATCAGATACTTCTCTTGGATTTGTACTGTTGCAGGAAGGAAATTGGATGTTACCCATTCGACTGCTACGGCCAGCAAAAAAGCTATTCTCCGAATCAACAAGTTATAGTTTCTAGGAAGGAAGGCGCTTGCCATCGTCACTGAGTCCAAAAAGTTAAACCTTATCTTCATGGCAAAGAATTTGTGTTGCAGTCAGACCATCGACCTTTATCTGCAATGAATAAGAAAAAGTACGATATCCCCAGGATTATGAGAACTGGGCAACTGCTGTCTTCAAAAGATTTTAGGCTCTACTTCAACATATCCATGGTAAAGAGAACCCGCTGTCCAGAACCTAAGACGTTCGATTCCGGTGACGGGTTACTGAGATGTGAAATATGCGCCATCAAATGCAGAAGCAAACCCTTCTCGCAAAACATTCGACTGAGAATGTTTGTAATGAACTTACCGACTGTAATTCCCCGCGCTCCAAAATGGGGTGCCTAATGTAATGATTGGAACATGCCTCAGTAGATATTTTTGCAAGAAAAAGCTCATTTACCCCAAGGTTAAAACCCTCTCCCCTCCCGCCGGAGCACTTTCCGAGTCAATTTTGGTCACCGCCGATTACAAAGCTTTGAAAATATATTAATAATATATAATATATATATATAATATATATATATATATATAAATATATATATACCTATATATATATATATAATATATATATAATATATATACTATATATATATATATATTGTTG
>JABUQX010043160.1:0-2500 GCA_015478945.1 Trachelipus rathkii
ACTAAAGACCAACAGCTCCTTCGCTTTATAATTATATATAGTATTATATATAGATAATAATATATATTATATATTATTACTATATATATAAATATATTATATATATAATATATATATGTATATATATATATATATATATATATATATATATATATTATATAATATATATAATATATATTATATATCTATTATATATATATATATAATATAATATAATATATATATATATATATATAATATATATATATATATATATATCCTCTACACGAAAATCTTTCGATAAATGATAAAAGATATTAAGCACTCATAATTTAAAAATAGTAACTTAAATTAGTATATCTATATAAATATAGAGATATAAATTATTATAAATTATTAAAACATAAAATCTCTCTCTCGGACTTAAAACCTCAAAGAAGTTGACAAGGTTTTAGGATCATCATCTCTCATATCGGTGCTTAATCGAAACCACACGAGGCCTCTGTTCTTGTTTTATCATAATGCGCAACTCGCTGTTTCATCTTCTATTATCATAAATTACTGGCAATGTTTCTTTTTTGTCTTTTAGATCTTTAAGATAGTGTTATTCTGTAGGTGCAAACATATAATACTTAGTCCACACACAAAATATATATATATATAATATATATACTATATATATATATATATATATATATAATATATTAATTATATATATATATATATATATATAGGGTGTATCATTTATATTGCGAAAAAATTCAGTATGATATTCCTTGCATAAATATAATATAAGATAATTTGTGTCGATAAACATTTCACCAAAAACGCCTCGTTTCCAAAGATACAAGTACGAACACGTATTTCAACATTAGAGTTACAATTAACAGTAAACTAAATCTTGGAAGACAATTAACAAATTCAATTCAATTTACCTACATTATAAGAATACATGCATTACTGCAAAAGAAGAAAATATACAACAGAAAATAGTACGAAGCAATGGTGCACTAAGGTTAGTTATCAAAATGTTGAAAATGGCACTTCCTCTAGCGGCAATACAGAGAACTCTATTCTGCAGACGTATTGGATTGGCGGACACGTTCAAATTTACGTGTGTGTGCGCGAATTGTGTCACAAGATGCCGATTATGCGAGCCCCTTAATTCTTGCGGGACTTTCACTGTTACTAAGTAATATAACCAAATGTTTCAGGTGAAACCCACAAGACCACAAATTGGGAATGCATTTAGGTTTGGAGAACCATGGAAGCCAGGTTCTGTACTCTCGACATATCCACGGCGTGATATAGTGTTCAAATATGTAAGGAGCAAACCTTAAACATGGAAATGAGCTGGAGCTGCACATCGTGCATGAAATACAATTTTCGATAACATATGAATTATTAATGGGACGTCTCCAAGTAAGTGTAAGAGCAAGTCATGGTCAGAAATTGGCGATAAACGTATCCAGTAAGCCTCGCTGGTAAAAAGAATGGACCTATAAAATGGTCGCCAACAATTCCGACCCATACATTCAATGAAAACTGGTGTTGATGGCGGCTTTCAACTATTTCATGTGGGTTCTCATCAGCCCATATGTGATTGTTGTGGAAGTTCGATATGGCGTCTCTGGAAAAAATTTGCCTCATCGGTGAACAATATTTCTGCTAAATGGTGAGGATTGTCTGCAATTTTCTGTTGCATTCATCGACACAAAGCTACTCTTGCAAAAATCTGTTGGTACAAATGCCTGCACTCGTTGGATGTGATAAGGGTACAGAAGTTGATATTTTCAATACCCTGAAAACTGTCGAATGTCTTACATGTAGTGTTGCAGGCAATCTTTCTGATACTGTTGTACACCAGATGTTCCCTCAAGTTCTTGGAAACCTGTGCTCTTTCGACATCATGGAGATTTGATACTGTGCGAGATTACCCGTTTCCATTAGTAAGTTTTTAAACTTCCTGTTCTTCTCCAAGACGCTGATGAGACCGTGCAAACAGTAATATGATGCGTTGGATGACGCGATGTGGGTTACACTTCTTCATCAGAAGTAAAAGTGGCGCAAAAGAATTACGTTCGTAACGACCGTAAAACAAAATGCATATCGACATTTTCAACTATTTTGTGTAATTTCATTTTGAAATATGATCACACTTGAAACACGAGACTTGACAGTCACGGACTATAGTGAATAATGTTTATAAATGAACGAGATACCGGAACTATAAATAACATGTAGGTAACTCTTTTCCTACGGTATATTTTGTACTTATTAATTAAAAGACTGAGAGAGTTGTGTGGCATACAGGACGGGTAAGTTGAATATACTTAGATAATGTTCACATAAGTTTATCAAATTTTGGTAGTCTTGAGAAACGAAGGCGTTTTCTGTGAAACTGTTTATTGATCACATATTCACTTAGTATTATATGCAAGGTCAATACTCATAACTAGAAAATTTCATTCGCAAATAATTTAACGATACACCTTGTATATATATAAGTATAATATACAGT
>JABUQX010043160.1:10000-12500 GCA_015478945.1 Trachelipus rathkii
TCGCGATTAAGGTGGTGATGGAGGTAGATACGTTCACGCCTATTTACTTTGAGAGTGAATTTTTATATCATTGCTTACGGTTATGAATGTCTCAGGAGAAAGCATTAGGCACATGGGTAATTTTTGAGAAAACGTCGCACATATCTTGGTTTAAAACATCGAAACATTAATGAGGCCCGAAGGATATGAAGGAGCCTCTTCCATGAGAGGCGAATTCCGAGGAGTGCAATCTGTTATTCGGAATAAGTATCCTAAAGCTCTATACACACATTGTGTAGCACACTGTTTAAATCTATGTCTCTCAGACTCTTCTAAAATTCAAGCAATTCGAAAGCGTGCTTAAGATTCCATCCGCTGAAAATATTGCACTTTTTCACGATCGAGTCCGAAAGGCGCAGGTAACAAAACTTCTGGAGATAAAATAAGAGTTTCCTAGTAACCAAAATAACAAGAGAATCAAAAAAAGATGTGCGAGACCAGATGGTGTGAACGGCATGAAGCAGTTTTCCTTTTCAAAGAGACTCTTGAGCCAATAGTTGAGTCATTGGAAGAAATAAAAGAATGACCTGGTGAATTATCACAGAAAGCCTAGTTGTTGTTAATTTAATCAGTAAGTTTTGAATTTTATAATAACTTTATACGTTTTAAGTAAACTTTCTGGAATAACCTATATACACCTTGTCAAAACAATTACTGAGTGTCCATTTGGACATTGTCAGTGCAATAAACTTAGAGAAAGACATTATTCAAACCTCGAAAAAGATAGACAAAAATGCAGACACAGAGTTTAAAAACTAATTCACACAAGCTATGAAAATGTATGCGTACAGCTTAGGTATTGGAAATAACAATTCCAAGAACTACGAGTTCCAAAACATCGTTGTCAATGTGCCTACATCAGTCCCGAATCATATTAACTGCTCTCAGTTTTTATTTGTAATGTATTGATGATCTGATTGTCTGTGTCGTTGGCTGATCGGATTTCTCTCGCATGAAACGCACTATCACTTTTCACTCAGTATTTACAGAAAAAGTGCAATGTACCTTATAAGGCATATTGGAAAAAGCATCTCTTTTATAAAGAACTACTTTCCTAAAGAACTCACGAGGATATCACTAAAGGGAGAGTGGTGGGCCATCTGCAGCACGGACATGGCTGGCTAGAAAAAAATGAAAAACCCAAAACCTGTCGATCGCGCAATGCTAAGTGTGACAAGAGGAAGTTTCCTAACATTGCTACTCTCCTGAACATCTTAGCAGTATTGCCTGTATTCCCACCGCAACAGTAGAAAGTTAACTTCTCGACATTAAGGCGTCTGAAAACATATTTACGGAATAGTGTTGGAGAGAATCGCATTACAGGTCATGCTTTACTGTCAATTCATCGAGAGATCTCAGCACAGAAGTCAACAATGAAAATATTTTGAATCACCTCAGTCAAAAAGCAAGGAAACTGAAATTAACCTTACAAAACGATGGTAAGTTCTTATGAGTAATATATATATATATATTATATACTATATATATACTATATATATCTATATATTATTATCTATATATATATATATATATATATATAATATAACTATATTTATAATATATATAATATATTATATATATATATATATATAATAATAATATATATATATATACTATAATATATATAAATATATATAATTATATATATATATATATAATATATATATATATATACTATATATATTTACTATATATATATATTATATTATAAATATATATATATAATTTTATTTAGTATTCTTATTATAAATTATAGTTCTTATTATATATAATAATATATATATATATATATAATACCAACATAATAATAGTATAATTATATAATAATATATAGTATATATTATATTATATTATATTAATATATATAGCCAAAAAGGAGTCACTCACTCAAGAATTTACGAGGAAAAAAAAGAAACATCGTATATGAACATGCAAATAATATAATATCATTCCAATGAATTCTCACGAGAGTTTTAATTTAACTTATTGTGAATGTAAACTTGCGAAAGTCTGCAGTTCCCCACACGAAAAAAATCCTAAGAGCTACCGGGCTGATGGATATATAAATATATAATAAGCTAATATATATAATAATATGATATATTATATATTATATATTTATATAAATATATATAAATATAAATATATATTATATATTATATATATATATATTATATATTAAAATATATATAGTATATAATATATCCACTATATATATAATACCCTATATAAATAAACCGAATATTAGTATTAGATTTAGATTAAGATTACCGCTTAAATATTGAGCAATAAATTATTTATAGTTATTCTTTATTTTATTTATTTTATAATCTTATAAATTATATCATTTCGTTTATTCGTCATATCATAATTTAATTATTTCTATTATTTAATTCATTTAAGCGCCTTTAATATACTTTCTTTAAACTTTCAAGTTCTTTCATTTAAATATTCTATGAGT
>JABUQX010043161.1:0-34768 GCA_015478945.1 Trachelipus rathkii
ACTCATGTTAAAATCATAAAAGTAGTAGTAGCTAAACTTTATTAATGCTTACTGAAAAATGGAAAATGAATATTTTGTGAATAAACATAAACATAAAAAAGTTTATTAATATTATATTGCATTTACTATTCCTTAAAGATACTATTTTTTTTTATTATATAATATACTTGGGCACACTCAAATATGAAATAAATGACAATATACGAGTTGCCTAGCAGTACACAAACGAGTTCCTAGCAGTAACAAATTCATCTATTACTGTTTATTTATTATATTATATTATATAGTCAAACCATACATACTTTTACCTATTCAAACTTTAAATTTAACTTTCTAGAATCTCTAGCACTCACACACACAAAAATCTACCATAGCTCTCTTACCACAAGTCGCTAATCAGATTTGCAAATCCTTCTTGCCCTCTCATTTCTTTAACACCACTCACAAACCACATTTCACACACCACATCACTCATCTTCTCTGCTCCCTTTCCATTCTTGTTTCATCACAGCTAGCAAATCAATATTTGCCCTTGTTTCAAGAATGCATTCATCGCCCTCTTCTCCTTCTTCATCACGCTACTTCCTCAACAATTATTTCCTCTGACTTCCATGTATCCATAACATTCATACGATTTTCGCCGGAAAGATAGAACGCCGCTATACGGCAATCACAACCTCTCTGAGCTATTGCATTAGCATTCCTGGGCAAAGATAGTCGGTAGTGGGCAGCCCAACTACCACCATCACTTACTTGCCTTCCACGACACGCAGACGCGATGTCGGCAATTTTTTCTCCCACAAACATAGGGATATAAGGGGATAGGATGTCTGTAAGATGTGTCTTAGAAGAGTGGTGTGCGATATAAGATATGTGTAATGATATGGTGGATAAAAGATGGTGTCTCAAGGATGTTGTCTGGGGGATGAGTGTGGATATAAACGCAGAACAGAAAGGCGAAACCAAGGCACTGGAATGTCATACATTCGGAATGTGTATTGCATACTGTCCAACTCGACAAATCCCTCTCTTAATCTACCTATATAATACTATTTCATATATATATTTACTATATATATATAGAACATTCTTACTATACTATACATATATATATCCGCATTAATACTTTAGTCATATTATAAACTATTTAGAAAGTCGAGATTAATACCACCATATTATACATTATATATTGCCATAATATATAATAGTATTATATATATATAACTTAATATATACTATATAATATATATTATAAGTATATTATATTATATTATTGAGTTTAAATATTATCCAAATTCTTAATATTTGTCTTCAATTAATCGGCAAAATAATCGGCAAAATTGCCGATGACGATGGACGATGCACTAAAAAAAAATGGCGATTTTTGCCGATGACGATGCCGATGACGATTAATCGTTCCATCACTAATATATATATATTATATATATCTATTATATATACTATATATATTATTTATATAACATACTATATTATATAAATTATACAATATCATATCTCTACGATTTCATTACGAAAGAACTCCAAAGAATATATATTATATTATATATATATTATATAATACTACTACTAAACTATTTATATAGATATATATATATAAACTACTACTATATATAATGATATTATATATTATATAATATTATATACTATATATCATATATTATATACTATTGTAATACTATAACAAAGAAACATATTATACACCATATTCTTTCATACTTTAATAACCGTACTATATCAGATATATATATAATATAATATATACTAATATATATATATACTATACCTATAAGATATATACTCATTCACAGTAAAATTATATACTATATAGCTATAATATTATAATATATAATATATATATCTATATTATCCTTTATAGATATATATGTACTATATCATATATGGGTTGGAAACTGAAAAGAGTTACCCGCAATAGATCTACCGAAAACTAAGATAGGTTACAAGAAAACTGTGATAACATATAGGGAATCAGCGTATGAAGTATTGTTATAAAAATTCTGAAACAAAGAATTTTTACATTATTTTATATTTTCTTCTTATTTATCAACAAACTAAGATAGGTACAAGAAAACTATAACATATTAGCAATATAAAACAATAATCTCAATGCACGACAAAACCAGCGTATGAAATTTTGTATTGGAAAAAATTGATTTTTTTTTTAATCTAACTAAAATCACCCCACGGTAAACCGCAAAGATGCAAAGGTCGGGGTCTCTCGGCCTCCGGGAACGACGGGGGACTCGTCCCCCTCTGCCCCACCGTCGGCTCACCACCCTAAAAAATTCATATGCTGAATCCAAATATGTTATTAGTATAAAAAAAATCCTTTATTTTTCATACAAATTTTACACACTGATTCTTTATTGTGTTATTAGTTTTCCTGGTACCTATCGTAGTTTTGGAGATATAAAAAAAAATAAAAAAAAATCATTTAAAAATTTTTTTTTCATTTTCGCATCCTCCAAACCATTCTTCCGTTTTTATTTAGTCATTCAGCTTTTTTCTCTGTACCTATCTAGTTTCGAGATATTATGCGGGTAACTTCTTTCAGTGATCCTATCTATATAATATATATATATAATAGTAAATATATACTCACATATAATATATATAATATATACATACTATACTATATATATATATATATTATAGATATATATATATATTATATAATATATATATATATATTAATCATTTAGAACTTTCTAGACACCATATATAGATTTATATATAGTATATATATCTCTATATAGTAGTATATATATATATATTATATAGGTCAGCCTCTATCCAGCAAACATCATATCTCAAAAACTACACAGCTACCAGAAGAATACATGCTGGAAGGGCTGGTCTAGTTTTAGGTCCGGAAAATGGTGAAAAAAAAAAAAATAAATCAAAAAAAAAATAGAAAAAATTAAAAAATCAAATTCAAAACAATACAATAGCTACAGGGAAAAGGAATAATTTTTGCATCTTGCTTAAATTTTATGTTTTAAAATTCTACAAAAAAATAATAAATATTATAATAATATTGTTAAAATTATAGTCGTATGGATGTGAGAAAGGGATGGTTGCGACACCATTTTTATACATTACTCGGTTAAATAAAATAGCACTTTCTATTAAATTTTATTTTTTAGTTTTTAACTAAGGAATACCACCAAAGGAATACCGCACCGATGGCAGGAGTCGGGTCCTCTCGCCTTCTGGGGAACTACGGGTAGGAACTAATTCCCCCCCTCCGCGGGAGGGTCGCGAAACCCCCGTGTCTTTGTATTTGGGTTCGGCGGGGGTTACCTCGCCTCCCCTACGTGACTGAAAACGTCACCCCCTGTGATTTCCGTCGGCTCGAGCCCCCCTATATTGCCATACTACAATTTAAATCAAATATATACCTATATATATATAATATCTACTATATATATATTATTATAATATATATATATATATATATATAACCTATTGTATATATACTAATAAATAGTATATACTACTATTATATAGTATATATAATATATTATATAAATATAACTACTATCTTATATATCATATCTACTATACCTCATATATACTATACATATATAATATATTAATATAATCATATATATATATATAATCATACTCCTATATATATCTCATATATATATCGTATACTAATATATATATACTATAACTATAATAATTTATAGATTATAATACTTTATATCATATATAATATAATAGTATATATATATTAATATAATATATATAGATATACTATGTCCCCCGCACCACATAAGGCTCCCCCCCAAAAAAAATAAGCCAATTTTTGTTTAATTTTTTGTGTTGTTTACATTCCTACTAAAATTTTCAAGGATTCAAAAAATGCTATCCAAGTTTTGTATTCTATTGTAGTTTTTGAGATTTTTTTTTTTTTTATACATTTTTCCCACTAAAATTTTACCAGGATTTCAACATTGTATTCCTTTTCGCTTTAGCATGTAGTTTTTGAGATATATGATTGTGGCTCTTCTAGAGTTTGACCTTATATGTATATATACTAATATACTATATATATTTATACCTCTAAAATATATATATATATATAATAAATACCTTATGATATATATATATATATTAAATAATAGTAACCATATAGTATAATGACATATATATAACTATATACCATACCTACTTATAATTATAACTATATATATATAATTATATATATATAGATTATATATAATATATATATATAGTAATATTATTATATATATATAGTATATAATAAATATACATTAATATATATATATAGTTATATATATATATAATATATATATCTATATATATTATATACTATAAAAATATTATATATTATCAGTATATATATACATACTATTATATAACAATAAATATATATAGGTATATAGATATAATATTTAAAGCAGCACCCTCCTTGCCACAGAACCACGAACCCCACTGCATAGAGGGTGTCTTTTTAATAATAAGATAAGTGCTTTAATATAGCACAAACCAATAAATTACCAATGATACCGTAATTAATGTCCATACTCAAAAGATTTAAAACAGAACGTACGTAACGGCGCTTTCGTTAGTTATTCCTTTAACAAAAACGGAATAACGATAACGCACACTTACTTTGCCGAAGTAACGGAAATGCGATAACCGGGAACTTACGTCTTTGAGTAACGGAGCCCCACCTCTGTAGATTATCCTAATAATATATATTATTAATCTAATTAATTTATATAAATCTGATATATCCTATACATATATAACACATATAATATATATAATTATATATCACTATTATATATAATATATATCTATATAAATATACATATATATACTAATATATATTTATTATAATATATAATATACTAATATAATATATAGTTAATATAATAATATCATCGGACGCATATATATATTTATATATATATATATATACTTTTCACTTTTAGTAAATATTTTCTAAAATACTTTTCTTTGCAGTAAGACATATTAATCATAAATTTATTCACTAACACATGTTCTTAAAAATAAAACCATCAATAAAATTCCTCCTTTAACGATGTTCTTACGATCCGTTCTTTTTATTTTTAAGCGAAAATAAGCTCTCAACATCACTTGAATAGGAGCGCAAACTTAGGCAAGTTGTTGTTGTTGGTATTTCTAGGAACAGACAATTGATATTGCCTCTTTAACTGATAACGTTGATTTCCGGTCGATTTTCTTTTCCATCTAGACTTATGTATGCGCTACCTTTATTTTTCTAGAAGTATGTTGAGTTGATGTCTTTACTAGTAGACTTGTTTTTTAGTCTTTTTGGAATCGCCTCTTTCTGCATGCTCCAATTTTTCCGATTATCTGGAAATTCATACTACTTACATTTCATCGGACAAAAATTCTCAAGGATAGATTCTCCGGACAATCGCCTGAACTATCCTGGATCCGGCCGATTCCTGTTCGATAGCCCAGGTATTCATTTTAGTCCTTAGCTCACAACAGAACCACTCTGGTTTTAAATATCAAGAATCTTCAGTTCTGAAAAGATTCTGAACTGTGGTATTCGCAACAAAAAATATTTTATTCAGTTAACATTCTTTCCCTTCTTTTCATGCAATTTATTTGTGATTTTAAAATCGTTCTCTATAAAAATTTTCAGGACTTCCAGGTTCTAAGCCATGTCTCACACAGTGCTTTAAATCTGGGTTATGCAAAGAAAACTAATGGGTCACTCACTATCTTTAACAACCATTTAAAAATTCAATGAATTTTTTGATAACATAAACAGAACAAGTTCTTATGGCAACTTGAAAAAGGTTTTCCACTTTAGGTCTCAGTTCTTTGAAATTAAAGTTTTACTCATGATTACCTTTAGCTTACCTTTCTTCTTCACAATGCATAAATTTTTTATTTTTTCAAATTCTCTGAGATCGATTAGCGTTTTAAATGTAAGCAAAAGCGCCCGTTTTACATACAGACCACATTAGATGTATTGTGACCTGAGTAACTGAGTCGTTAGAGACTCTTTGTGCATGATCAGAACTGACTGTTTCCCATCAACCTGTGTTAACTATTTCATTTGATTGACAAATGAAATCAGTTTTTATATCAGAGTGAATTATTAATAAATAATGGTCATAATAGTCACAGACCATAAAACTAAGATATAAACTTAATTAATTAAAGTTAGGCTATAAGTACCGACCTTTTTTCTATTGAATAATAATATACATCAATCAAATTTCTGGAAAAAGAGAATATATACTATATATATATAATATATATAACATAATTATAAATTAATAATAATATATTATATATATATATATATATATATATATATATATATATACTATATAATATATATATATTATTTATTAATTATATAATTACTACTATATATGATATATATTATAACTGTAGTAATAATATTAGATACTTACTTAATTGTTATTTTGCCGGAGCTCGGAGAAGCCTGCCTTTTTTTTTGCGGCTACTCGATCCGGCTCGGCTCCAGGTCCCCCTATAATTTACGCCCTCCGACTCCGGCTCCGGCTCCAGATCCCCAAAATTTCGCCTCCGCTCCGGCTCCAGTCCCTCAAAAATTTCGCCCGGCTCCGGCATCCCTGCTCCGGCTCCGGCCTCCGCGCCCTGATGAATAACTGCTTGTAAAATTTCTACGAAGAAAAAACAAATATCGTTGATTTCACGATACTGAAAATAACAATACTCGACATATATGCGATTATCGGTGAAAAACTTTAATGGTTACTATCGTACAATTGAAAAAAAAATATCCGATATCCCGATATATACCGTCTTGCGGCAGTCCCTATCTCTAGGCCGCATCCTACGATTCACGAAGACTATAAGTTACAACGCCTCGCTTCGCTTGGTTTGTCGTCCGTGTTTTACTTTTTTCGATTTTAAGATAAGACATTTGCTTGCGCTTTTGCTCAAGTGAGTACTGGTTTCGACGTTTGCGCCGAGAGTTCAAGTCGTTTATATAAAATAGTATAGATCTTGTTCATCATCTCTCTTAACCAATGTGTGTGAAGCTTTACTTAGACCCACGGATCATCTTGGCAACCGCAACGGCTAGACTGTATTGTTATCATTGATTTATTAACGTTAGGGTGATAACTCCTCTTTTTCTTGGCTTCGTATTGGTTAAAATGGATCTGGTTTCATCTTTTCATCACCATTCTTCACTTTTTCATTTTTAACATAAAATTAGAGTTGAATTTCTGGGAGGGTTCTGAAGTTTATATCTGACATCTCAATATTTTTGTTCAACTGCGCGAGTCATTTCACATCAGTATTTGTACGTCAAACATCTCATACCTAGATATGAATTAATGTCTATAGATTCATGATAGATCTACTATTTAATGTATGAACATGCCTAAAAACGAAAATTCGGGCACAGTTCTACGTTCTTTAATCTTTGGAAATAACAAATTATCAACCGAAATATTTGGAGATATTCCAATTTGAACATGTTTAACAAATACATGATAAAGCTTCTTAGCAGAGCCAATTAAGCTAGAGGACTCATTTGATTATGACCTAAGTAATAACTAATCAAAAATCTTCCATGAAATTATTGAGCAAATGATGTATTTTTATTACAAACATAATGCTAATACGAATCACAACAGAGTGGAAAATAATTTTTAAGACAATTTTTTGTTTATAAGATGGTAACTTAATTATTTTAATGATTAATTTTTAGAGAGCTTTTTTACCATTTTCATATTTCAGCTCTATTGAGAATTTGGGATATATTTCCATTAAATAAATATTAAAGGAATATCTAGTTGAAGATGGAAAATTAAACTCTGCAATTGCTAGTATTATATACTATATATATTAGGGACTCGGGGCCGGATATCCGGGCACAACTATACGGGCCAAGTTTTTAGAGCCTATCCGGTGATTGGCCGGATTCATTGTTATCCCGGCACGTCCGGATAACTGGGATAATTACTCCTAGTAGATTCAATTCCTCATTGGGGGACATATTCAAATATTTGAAAATTAATATACTGATTATTATATACTTCATGATAATATATATATATATATATATATAAATATATACTCTATATATATAACAAGAACGAATAAGACAACCGCAAGACACCCAACCGCAGGCGACCATCGTACACATACCGAAAACAGATTTCCATAACTATATATAATATATATCATATATATTATATACTACTACCTGTATTTAATATATCGACCTATACCGTATATACATATCGATATATGATCTTTTGACTTAGAATCCTTTTCTTCAGGAAAAATATGTGGTCCTGTTGCCTTATTACCTTATACCACTATACCGGAATTTATATTACTACGATGCCGGCATATCCACCGATAGCCGGTATCCGGTTTTAACTTCCAGCCGGGTATATCCGGTATCCGGCTAATCCACTATCCGGCCATCCGCTAATAAGTATATATATATTATATATCAGCTAGTATAATACAATACATAAGATATAGTATATATAATATATATACTATTAATAAAATAATATATAATACATTCATATTATTAATATAATATATCATAGTTCATGTGAATTTAATGGCTCGCGATTATTATACTATATACTGTACTATACTATAGCATACTACATAAATTTTACTAATTATACATATATATATACTATATATAATATGCTTTATATACTATATATATACTATATATATAGCTATAATAACTATATATATTATATATATATTATGACTGTCCGTTGGGATGACTGTGTCACGTTTGGGAGACGTTGACTGTGTTCACGTTTTGGGAGGACTGTAGTCACGTTTTGGGTTAGTGACTTGTGTCCACGTTTTGGAGTGACTGTGTGTCACATTTGGGAGTGACTGTTGTCACGTTTTGGGAGTGGACTGTGTTCCGTTTTCGGGGTGACTGTGTCACGTTTTGGGAGTAGACAGGTCACATTTTGGGAGGACCTGTGTCAGTTTGGGAAGTGATGATGTCACACTTTTGGGATGTGACTGTGTCGTTTTGGGAACGTCTGTGTCACATTTGCGGGAGTGACCTGTGTCACGTTTTGGAGAGTGACTAGGTGTCACGCTTTGGGGTGACTCGTCGTCACGTTTGGGAGTGACTGGTCACGTTTTGGGATTTAGTGACTGTGTCTCGTTTCGGAGGTAGACGCTTCGTCCATTTTGGGAAGTGACTGTGTCACGTATTTGGGGAGTGACTGTACTGTCACGTTTTGGGAGTGGGACTGATGTCACATTTGGAGTGACTATGTCAACATTTTGAGCTGGACTGTGTCAATTTTGGGAGTACTGTGTTACTTTTGGGAGTGAACTGTTGTTCACGTTTTGGAGTGCTGTGTCACGTTTTAGGAGTGACTAATGTCACGTTTTGGTGAGTGACTGTGCAGTTTTGGCATGTGACTGATTGTCCGTTTTTGGAATGACTGTGTCACATTTACGGGAGTACTGGTCACAATTGCGGGTATGTTTGACTGGTAACATTGGGAGTTGACTGCTGCTATGACATTGGGAGTGACTGGCGCGTTGTCACATGTTTGGAGTGACTGTTGTCACGTTTTTGAGTGCTGTCACCGTTTGGAGTGACTATGTCACGTTTTGGGAAGTGACTATGTCACGTTTTGGGGTGACTGTAGTCACGTTTTGGAGTGCTGTGGTCTACGTTTTGGAGCTGACTGTGTCACGTTTTTGGGAGTGACTGTGTCACGCTTTGGGAGTGACTGTGTCACATTTTGGGAAGTGGAGCTGTAGTCACGTTATTACGGGATGACTGAATCGTCACGTTCTTAGGAGTGACTGAGGTCACATTTGGGGAGTTGACTGGTGTCACGTTTTGGAGTGACTGTTGATCACGTTTTGGGAGTGACTGTGAACATTTGGTGGGGTGGACAGTGTACATTGGGAGGACTTGTTCACGTATTTGGGAGTGACTTCGTGCTCATTTTGGGAGTGACTGTGTCAGGTTTTGGGAGTGACTGTGTCACATTTTGGGAGTGACTGTGACTCAATTTTGGGAGTGACTGTGTCACGTTTTTTGAGTGACTGTGTCACATTTTGGGAGTGAATGTAGTCAGCGTTTTGGGAGCTGAATGTGTCACGTTTTGGGAGTGGCTGTGTCACATGGGAGTGAATGTGTCACGTTTTGGGAGTGACTGGTCACGCTTTTTGGAGTGACTGTGTCACTTTTTGGGAGTGACTGTGTCACGTTTTGGGTGACTGTGATCACGCTTTTGGGAGTGACTGTCTCGAGTTTTTGGAGTGACTGTGTCACGTTTTTGGGAAGTGACTTTTTCGAATGATTTAATAACATTACATGTTATATTATTAGGGATGTACCGATAGTATCGTTATCGGTAGTATTTTGGGCTAAACATGGGCTATCAGGTATCGGTAATATGGGCCGATACATTGGCCGATACCTCTTTCTTTTTGCGTGCTGAAAACAAAGATTATGAGAAAGTTTTAGATTCAATATAAATCTATATTCAAGTATAGATAGCTAGTACGAGTTTATGAGTTTCTTTTCTTTTCAAAATTTTCGATATGACTTAAGGAATTCTTTTTTGTGAGACGTTGATGCATATCTTGCGGTGCGTTTCTTCTCTCTCAGTGTCACATAAGTTTAGGTCAGCTGTCATAAAACACTTTAATAAACAGATTCTAGTCTCTGACTCTTTTTGTACCTATGATCAAAGTTCTTATTCTCTTTCTTTTATTGCAAACTTTGTCTGTGAGGACTAGTGTCGATGTGCGTCGGTCTTTTATTCTTCTTCTGAAGCATTTATTACCATCTTTTCTTCTCTAAGTCTTGCCTGTGCAGACATAGTGTTTTTGCAGCTGTAAAAAAGGCGATAAGGCTTTGAATTTAGGTTTTTGCTTCTGGTAACTTGCTAAATTCTCTTGTTTGCCTCCTTGTCTAAGTTAGTTCTCTGTGTTTTTTTTGTTTTTTTTCTGTGCAAATTGGATCCACTTTGATCTTGTAATTGTCCCTACATACAACTCCCACCACTGGTGTTAGGCCCGCCCCCATCTCATCAACATCTGTTTGCGGTGAAAGTCGGCAAAAACAAGAGTGCTATTTGTGCACGTGAATTTACATGATTCTAGCACAGTTTGCTAACCGATGTGCATTTTTCCTGGGTTTGACTTTTCACCAGACCAACTTCAATGGGCTTTGCACTCTAACTCTGATCCATGAATACCACTGCGTCCATAACTCATAAAACGCCTTATTATTTTTAGACGAATGCTTCTGGTCTGGCGCTGACCCAGGACTGGCTAAAGCTAATTCATCTTTCAAACATCTTCTTAGTACATATTCTTCCAACTATCAACTACTTATTATATGAAGTTCTCTGTCGTTCTGTAAGCGGCGTTGTGTAGTATGTGCCCTCATTGGTGACATTTATAAATCACTGGCCACTAGTTAAACCCCAGATCGTTGAGAATCCTCGGATCCTTAACTTGCGATGTTTCATGTGAGCTTAAACTACTTTACTTCCTTCCTTAAATTACAATATTATCTTATGCTTATCTGCTCACTTGTCGTCCTCACCTAGAACAAAAATCTTTAAGCTTATTTTATGGATTACATTCCCTCACTTCGTCCATCTGTCTCATATCCATCATTTCCAAATAGATGTAAGTCCTATATTTAATGGATTTCAATTGGACAACATCGAGGAACTGCCTGGCGTCTACTCTCGTAATCTCGTATTTTCTCAGGTGGAGAGCGAAGCGAGAAGCCCTCGACTCATTTCAGTATGATGGCTCGAATGTCTGAAGACAAGCTAATATCATAGAAGACGCTACAGCGCACAATTTCCCGTATGCTGCGCGAGAGCCTCGCCTGTATGCCGAGCATATGAACACACATCATGCACCCATGGTTTCGACCACGTCATCTCTCTATTAAAACTCTCAACCTCGACTTACTTCTTCTCCATTCTGTTCGATTACTGTGCACACCTAACTACTCCTGATAGTATCTCTTCAACTTCTTCTAATACTCTCTCTATCGCGAACACCTCCATTCCTGCCCTATAGCGGTTGTTTCTGCCTCAACTCCGGTTTATTGATTCGGTGGTGATGCCCCGTATTGAGGCTGGCCATTGCGTTGGCGTCTATACTGCGTGAACTTAAATTTTGGAGTGAACTGGCTCTGAGTGTGAAGCCGCACTTTCTTCAGTTTTCATAGTATTCCGCCGATACTTTGTTACATCTCCTGGCATACTGTTCAAGAATTGTTTTGATTAACTGTCTACCATGTCGGCTGGAGTGTGATCTGCCCATGAGTCTAGGTACGTACTCATCCCATTCCTTTCGTAAATAGATCTTAGATGACTTATATCCAACTCACTCTAGAGTGCGGCATGCGTTTACCTTCCTCGCAATCGCTGTTATGGCTCTTATTGCGTAATATCGAGGGCATCACGAGAGCTTACGAAGTATTCTCTGCATTCCACAACGTCTTTATCACTACTTCGACTCATTATTTTTTGATTGTTAGAAATCCTTGCTGGAAGAGTTGACGGAGTGCTCTGTTTCGGACGAGCAAAGCGGACAGTCTACTTAGATACGACATGGTGCATTCTGATGACGCTCCTGTCGCTTTCCCTAAATCTGACAGAGAGCTCTCCCTCGTCTCCTTCACCAATAGAACATCATCTAGGACCAAATCTTGCGTGGTCAAAATCACTCCACGAGTTGTATCCTCTTTCACTTGTATTCAACGCTTCTGAATGATTCTGTTGTTACTTCGGTGCCACAACGGTGTCAAACAGTTTCAATCATCGTCGTTTGCTACCTATTTTCTCTACTCATAACGTCAACCCGGACGGATTCTAGGCGCAATCATTTTTCGCTTTCCTCCTCTCTACCTTCACGTCTTTTCCACGGTCGTACCTATGCCTTATCCGTTAATTTTCAATATTCTGGCTTAGATACGAACTGGTCTTATGCGTACACGGTGTCTTCACCTCGACAAATTAGTGTAGCCTCTCGTTGATACCCGATCCATGAAGTAGTAATCGCGACCCCGAAGAGATAGCATTTCCTCATCCTGTAGGTTTCCATCTGTTCAAGGATAGAGCTTCTTGCTTTTTTCCCTGTGTACTGACCTTCCGTGCCGGTCTCGGTCTCAACTTAATCAATAATCCTAAAGTGGCCGTCCTACTTCCTGATGTGCGTAGCCTACTCTTTCTCCAACCGAAATGTTCTGATGAGACAAGCAGACCTAGATGCTTCCCAACACTTCATTTTCTCAAATAAAAATACTAGGTAGAAGTGTCTGCCTGATCCCTCTCTTTTCTCTACTACGAACCTCCTTCTGACCCTCTGGTATGTCTCACGTAATCTTGTACATTCTTCTCTAAGCATCTATGGAAACCTTTCTCAGAGCTGTCTTTACTCATCTTCTTAAATTCAGAAAGTATTCTCCAATCATGTTCTGCTATTTGATTTGTGTATTATGTGTTCTATGGCGCTCGAGACTTTCCTAACTCGGCGTAGGTAATCCTCATACCCTTCTCCCACTAGCTTACATACACCCTCTATTATCAGCTCTTATCTTCGGAATCCGCTCTTGAGTGTAGTCTGACCGTCGTGTATTAGCAACCCTTGCTCACCCATACTACTATCATACTGTCATAAATACGAGTGCTCTAGCGCTTTGCCTCTCAATACCACTATAGCATTGAATTTATCTACCGACAGCGACTTGAATATGTCGGACGATCAGTTCTTGCTGTTCATAGTCTGCCCCTCCGATTCTGATGTTTTCGTTTTCGTTCGTGTCTGTTCAAGTCTGTCTCTGATTATTTTCGGTCCTTTTGTTATAACAACGGCCGTCCATCTATTTTCATATGCTGTGTTAGAGGTGGGAGCCTTGCCACTTCTTCTTTCATTCTCATATCCACTCAGTGTTGTGGTATCCATTCAGGTTCTATTCTTATCTTCTCTCACTGTGTATCGTCGTGGAGTATTATTCATCTCTCATAATCTTCTCACCTGCCCACACCTCATGTCAATTCCACATATCCCTCATTCAGCCTATGATGCTGCCGTGTTTGGCTCTGACATCTACTTCGACTCCTTACATTCTTCACACTCATATGTTCTACATTCTTGCTACCCCACGTACATATGTTTTACTCAAGAAGTCGCGCATCGTTCTTAGATCTTTGACGCGCGATTCTACGTTCTTGCCGCTCATATCTGGAGAACATGCTACCACTACCTTCTCCCTCGGAATTGAAACGTGTCCGCGCTCTATCCCAACGTTTTGTAGTAAATGTTATTTCTCTGCCTCTTATTATAGAACCGACCTCAATTCTCTCTTAACAAGACCGCTCTTCCATCTAGACACTCATAAATTTGGCGGCATACTCTTTCGCACAGGTCTCTCTCCTGTCTCTCCCTGAGCTTTGATATCCAACTAACTCAATACTCACCTCTCGGGCTTACGAGGTTCCTCATACACAACAAGGATAAACTCAGTTGAACTCCTCCCAAATTCGCGAGATTGTGAGTCTTGCCCATGGTAGGACCAATGGGCCTCATAATAAGCCTTACTTGGAAGCTCTGTTTAACTCGCAGACTTATTTTCTATTCTCCATCAGTTACTCACAGCGATACAATTACAGGTCACCTTACTCGCGCCAGCGCCACTTGATGGGCTGACGTGTTTACGTTCGTTCCTCCCAACTTTCTGAGTGGAGGCATCGTGGTTTCTCATCCACGGCTTTCAGTCGATACGTTGGCGAGTAGGGAAGGCGGTGCTACGACAGTCGGCCAAGTATGAACCTGGAGTCTCTAAAACTGCTCCACTCTGTACTTTCTTAGTTTATTTCACTATACTCCTCTTGTATCATTCTATAGCGCGCCCGAAGCGATTCCTGTTGTGCTCTCTCCTCGGTCATATCCTATAACATATACTTTTCTGCGGTAACAAACCATCGTTGAGCTCACGCACCCACGTGCGCGCGAGAATGGCGTATTACTTTGCGCACCCAAGCGGTTTTCGACTGCCAACCTCACACTATTCACCGACTCCATCGTTTCCATACCGGTTAGCATAGGCAAATGAGGTGCTGACTTGTTGTCGGCATTCATCGAGTTCTTTTGTTGGATCATTTTCAGTCTTAACTCCTGACTAGTTCTCCTGCTGACCTGTCATCGTATGTTTCGGCCTCTTGCCACCATTCCATGTCTCCTGTTGAGATTAATTACTCACAGATTTCATATTTCGACCGCTCTGTGATTTATACCGAGAACTCTCAAGTATAACAGTTTCCCGTCTCCTATAAATACTCTTGCCTTGCTCCTGTCTCCATACTTTCGTAGATTTTGGCTTCTAGGATTATGAATTTTTTTTCCATGGTAGCGTTCAACTGAATCCCCCTCGCTCTAGAAATAAGGAAAGGTAGGCACTCGTCACTGGTCCCTCGTGAGCGGTGTCCGAGATGCACGCTGTATAGGAAACCATTATAACATACTTAAAGGTTTGCGACTCAATCATTAAGAGACACTTGTGTCCGATGTAAGCCTATTCCATCGCCTCCTTCAGCTCCCACAGACTTGACCTAGTCCCGACGTGAATCCCGTTTTGTAATGCCATGGTTAGATACCCATGTATCGCGCGCGCGCTCCCACTTTGCTCTCGACTCTGACTACAAAAAAATATATCTAAGTATAAAAAGATTATGAAATAGATTGGCTTGCCAACAGTGGAAGCAGCCTTATCTGCAGACCCACTCTTATGATTTACCATCTACGAATCGAGGACGTAAAACCATTGATGCTCAGCTTTGAACATCTAAATGGCTCGGCTTAATTCTCAGCATAATAAATCCTAACTGAGATAGTATGGTAGGGGACTTTGGTTATGCTCAAGACATACTGTGGGTTAGGTATATTCACTCGCTCCTCCAAGAATTGCATTGCACTATATTATTCATTTCAATCGAATCACACCATAGGAACTTAATCGAAAAAATGAAACTGACAGTCACAAGGGAGCGAAAGATCAGATTCAAAAATTTAGCACCTTACTCTGAATATATAGGCGGCGGAGTATGTCACCAGTCTCGTACTCGCCTACTAAGATGGAATGCTACGAGAGGCTTCATACAAATATAGAATTGCAATTCCTGCGCTCGTCATTGCTCCTTCTTCGGTTCCCGTTAGTAGTTGCGAGTTCTTTGTGAAGGGTGGCAATCAGAAATTATGCGGACACATACAAGGTTTATTCTCCTCACTCGTATCAGTAGCTTCAAGGCAAATAATATATCCTACGCAACCTTCACATGTCAATTCAGTTCGGAATGGAGCAAAGGCTTACCGACTCAGTCTGATTTGGTATTGTTGTACAACTTTTACAGAGGTAGGCAATTCATAAATACCCACCCAAATAGGTACCATTCCCGAGCCAATACCTAGTGAAAGCTATAATGTATGACAATCACAATTCATTAGTGGACCATCTTTCGCACATCTCGCGTCATTGGAGAATGTTATCTATCTTTATCTTAAAAGTGATTCCCATCGTATTGGTGAGAGAGTGCAATTCATTAGTTTTACTGTTTTTTCGTACAGTATATACCCACTATATCTTTTTTGTAGTTGTGTCTTTTCTCAGACCTCTCTCGGAATAAATCTCGTGTGTTCAGGACCTTTGTCATCGTATCTTCTCTAATTCATTTCAACTTCTCTTTCATTTAACTCAATTGGTCCATTAGCTTATGATTAAAAAAGATCTACTCATACAATGTATCAAAATCCATTACTTGTTAGGCAAAGTCATTCCTAAACAAACGCTCGACTTTTTCCAAGGGTAGTTAGTCAGACATTAAACTACTGGCTGAGCTTCACGTCTTTAAATTTCTTAAAATTCTTGCGGACTACCTGAGAAATGAAATTAATTTTTTGAATGAATATAAAAATCGCGTGACCTGTTGGTGCGTCGCTTATGTAATTTATTTGCCTTTCATTTCATTTTCAGAATGCATAATAACGATCGTTTTTGAGGAAAATAAAAGCAATTGGAAAACTTCGTTGGCGCAACACATACATAGTGAAATTATAAAGTACATTCTATAGTATGATCTAGGTTAGAGTGCTTGAACCGAGTGGCTACTGCTAGGAAATCTTGAGTCTGCCCTAGCCTCGCGATACACTCAACAAGATGCTGCTTCGTTATCACTGTTATTACCTGCGTATATGTTATTTTCCTATATCTATTAACAGAGTGACTATCTCCAGCTTTCATCGCAACATCTTCTTCTGCTTCTTGCGATCTTTTCTCTTGCCTATCACTTTAGCCTTAGTGCGTCTTACGCATCCCTCTCTGACAATCAAGAGATTAGTTTGGGCTTTCTCTACTCTCTAGATCCCTCCCTTCAAGCTTAGCTCGGTCTCTCTATACGTATCGTGTGCAACGCTCTTATTCGTCTTTTCTTTTTCTCTCTCTGCGTGCATTCTCTAGGCTCCACATCTCCTCCTATTACTACCCGACACAGCTTTATCATGCTAGGACCTTTCTTCCTTTACAGTTCTTCTCGAAACTGGTCGCATATGAATGGAACTTTTCTCCGTCTAAAGCTAGCGTTTGATAGTAGAGCTTTCCCTCTCAAATCAGCAGCAAATTTCCTTCTCTTCCAAAGCATGTGCTTTAAGCCTTATACCATAAGTCTCCGAGTGTGCACTGCTCATCCAATGACAAATGCCCGGGTTTCTTACTTTTGGATAGACCTACTTTTTCTCTTCAAGATCTCCCTCCGAGATTGCCAGCACCCGGTAGATATATACACGTCCACGAGTGACTACTAGACATACATTCTATGAGCGTGGTAATACATGACCAGGGCACAGTGGCTGATAAATTGCAGCTCAGGAGCTAGTTAGAGTGTGAGGGCCGATTTTGGTTTGTTGTATGGTATTTTGTAAGCTCCATATACACTCCACAGACTTCTTGACCGGAGCACCTCTTTTAATATTTGGAGACATAACAGTATTTATAGATATATTATGTGTGGTTGTTCGTGCGCAGATTTTCACAAATAACACTTGATACTACACCTGTGACGGGAAGGATTCATTCCTAATGCCTCCTTTGATAATTTCTAAACTCCTACACTAGGCCACTAATTTTGAGACCCTATAAAATAAATGATACTGAGCGACTTATTGCGGTAGATTAAAACATTGTCACTTCGAAATCAGACTTTTCAGTAATGTTCTATTTCACCCATAACAATCAATTTGACCCGGGACATCATAGTCCTATTAGGCTACCTCAAAAATCGGCCTACTAACCAATACTTCTCAATTTCTTAGAGTTTGAAAGGACATAGTGCTCGTATATATAATTATAACCAATTTATGTAAGCGTCAAATATGTTATGTATCGTATATAACGACTGATTGTCATTATGAATAGACTTACGTACACCTCATCTTCCACATGTAGCAGTACATATATATATATATATATATATTGAGTGTATGGCTAGTTTACTATGAGTGTATGAATGTTCAGTGAAGACTCTGCCCATATACTATTTTACCTTCACCACATGAAGTATCTAAGAAACCATACGAAGGCAAGGAGCACCTTGTAAAAAACTCCTTCGCTAAACTTCATGGACTGGAGCACAAGCCGTTTAAGTGCTCTCCATAGGCGTGGGAATGCTCAAGGATGGGCTGGGAATTACTAGCAAAAAACGTCGTTTTGACATATCGTCTCACAAAATAGATTATTCGCAATAGACTTATGTGTGAATGATTTAGAATAAATCAAATACGGTTCCTGAGTAAAACACAAATATATATGATAATCATTGTAATAAATTTGCAGAAAGATCCTTAGGTATGTTTAAAATGAATAATTTGCACTGGTTCTACTTAAATTATTACAGCTACAAAAAATTTTAGTTTACAATTTTAACTCATTAATTATAACTGCAGAAAGGAACAATCTCAGAAATCTACCATATTTAAAAATTTTGATCAAAATGAATTCAATTATTTTTAAAGATACCGTAAGTATTTTTATGTGACTTTTTGTGTATAATAGTTTAAATCCTTCTCGTACTCCAAGTCCACTATTTTATGGATTTGCACTTCTTTCTCCATGTCCAAGTATACCATTTTTAGGATTTGCAGCTCCCATTGTTTCTCAGTCAGCATATCTTACCAAAACATAGACCAAGTTAATTGTTGCAACAGCAGTTAAAATCTAATAATTTATGATTTTAATTCATTACACATAATAAAAACTAAATTAGTTCTCCAAAACACGTATATATTGATCAGTAAAAAAATAAAACACGTATCAACATATTATAACTACCAATATAACTACCAAAAGTAATTAATATATACAATTACTTACAAAATCAGCTTCTAGGTAGATATACAGGGTCTTTAGGACCCCACCAATACATAAATAAATATATAATATATACTATATAATATATACAATAACCCCTAGGTATATATATATATACTAATTATATTTATTTATGGTATATGGACTATGAATGATGTAGTAGGGCGTATACGCGAATAATCCTTGTGAAGCTCAAATTAATTCATATAATTAAATAAATAATGACAAATAATATAACTTTACTTACAGGCAAATTCTATAATTGTAACAAAGTAAATAATTGAACTGAATAAGTAGTTATTATATATATAAGATCCCGAACAGGTATTATATCACACAAATTTTATATATAGATATTATATATATATATCTTTAATTTTAAATTTAATAATTTAATTTAAATAAATAGTAAAGTTGAGCGAATTATGAATGAAAAATAGATATTAATAATATATGTATATTGGACATGGATCCATAGACTAGATGACGTCGAACTCTTGTTATACGATTGTAATAACATAAACTTGTCCCAGGCTCCAACCTCTATGATACAAATCATCAACAAACACCTTGTATGATTTTATCACTAAACCTATGTAGGTATATATGATTAGCTATCGTATTCCAGTGCACTGTTAGTTTAAAATGGTTACGCCTAAACAATATTATAAGAATGATCAATTAATTCATTCACTAATACCAATTTTTATAGTTTGAACTAAGTACATACACTTGCCAGTGTTTAATCAACGGTTTGTAATGGAGTGTTTGTTTTCTTTGTGATATATTAGTTAGATTAGTAAATTTGACAGTCAGTTAATTTTTTAACCTATCTAATAATGATTAGAACCTTAGTTTTCTAATTGATCTAAATACTCTATTTATTATAGTAAATGATGATAAAACACAAAATAGCTTTTATAAGACTTAAAGGCCAATAACTCAATATCAGGTGTATAATAATAAATTATGTAAATAAAATAGAAATAATATATATATAAAACATCGTTTTCGTAATCAGCTCTAGCAATGCTATCAGTTTTAAATACTTCTAATACTTTATAAGTAAAAATAAATTGATCTCCTTTTTTAAAAGGGGTTTTTGAATTAGATATTATTCTCTATATGATAATATTATATTAGTCGTAATGTACGGGAATCCTGATACCATACATGTGCCTGTACTAATAAATAATACATAACCTTCTTTGGTACTATCTTTTATTACTCACCATTACCTTCAAATATTTTATACTTTAATACTATATTATTTAATATATAAAAATTGAAATTCGAAACTAGTTGACATACTAAAATATGTCGCGTAAGTTAGTTATTCACTATTCTCAAAATTTATATCTTATTTCTTAATGCAGTAAAAGCAACTGTGCAAAAACCATCGCCTAAACATCTTGATGAACGTTTCAATATAGAAGGATGCGGATTATGATGCCTTATTTAAAATAGAGGGTACAGTTCATGCGACTGTAGGGTTTCTCTTAACTTTGAATTATAAGGTATTAATCATCAAATTCCATGATATTTTAGTGTTATGTAAACACTTTTACTAGTGAGTGTAGAATTGATTATATGCTCTTCACATTCGCGCTGTAGGATTATTAATTTACCTAGTTCTTTCAATAAAATATGACTCCTTAATTCAACACAATGATAATGAGGGGCAGTGAATCGGTCGGGGTGGATTTCCACATATTTGTTTTATTGTAATACAAATCCTAAGAATATTGAAAAAAAATCACGATAAACTATATTTTACTGATTAATTCTTAGCTGATTTCCAATTCTTTGAGCTCTTCAAACTGTTTAGATACGCTATTTTTTATGTTTAAAAAATATTATTATTTGTATTAGTATATATAGAAGAACGGATTTACTTCATGCGCATAAAATTATTTCTAAATATTAATCCATAGCTGGAAAATATATACTTAGAGAAGAGGGAAGAATGAATGAAGGCTTAAACTATCTATTTTATATCATAAAGTACAAGGTAATTTGATCGTACGAATCGAGTATATATAGTATATTACTATATATATTATATATATTACAAAATGTATCATAATCAAGTCGATATATTCAAAATTTCGGAAAAAGATTCCCCAGTAAGGAGAAAACACAAAAAATAAAAAAATTTCTAGATATTTTTTTTTGTAGCAAAAAAAAAAAAAAAATCAGACTGTGTATGATATATATATATATGTAACTTATATATTAATTAATTTAATTCGTAATTGACCATATTAGAACTTTTCTAACATTACTATTTACCTTCTACGAGATATATAAATATTTATATTTTAGATTAATTTTCTATGGATTATAAAATGCCCCAACAGTTTGCCGTCATATATATACTGATCTGTTGAGAAACTTTTGTAAATAACTGAAATGTTTCCCTATTGAGAGTGCACGAACTATAAATATATTGATGTGGCATATAATACAAAATATAATTTATTTCTACAAAACTAATTAAAAAATTGTTTCTACTCTTTCTTAACACACAATTATTTATATATATTCGCATCTAGATAAAAATTTACAAAACTAGCTCGTATATATATTATAATAATTTACGATTTATACCTGGTTTTTCCATTTTTGTTATTGACCATAAACTTGTTGTTATGAATGTTGTGTAGTGCGTCTAGAGTGATAGTACAACATAATATTAAATTTACTTGCGAATACTGAATAATTGTATTAACGCCTTGTAATATGAGACCGTTATTAGACGAAAATCATTACAATTTTACTGAAATATTTGTATAATCTCTTGAAATTATAAGATAAAATCCATTACGCCCTATATCTTCATAGTTCTTTGATGGTAAACTTTACCGTTTAAGACACTGTTTTTAGATTTATTTATAGTTACATGCCAAATAGAACGAGTCGCCGCAATAGTATTGAGTGGTTTATATAACAAAAAAACTATTAATAATTCCTAACACAATCATGGTTTTCCTTTATAATTATTTTATTAAGAATAATCATCTTCAATTCATAGGATACTCTTAATATTCGGAATTATACAAATTAAACAAATATATTTGGGAAGATTTTGAAATTTGTCTTTGCATTCCTAATTGCTGCCCAGTGTAAAAGTGTAACATTTTCCGAATCTCTCTTGTTCACATCAAAACCAGATTCAACCAACTCCTTACATCGTTCCATATCTCCGTGATTAACATTTGGAAGTAGACAGTCTGTTAGCAGACTTCCTTGGTGGACTCTTGAATCACAAACCTGACATATTGTTGATAATATAAATAGAGCTTCACCGGACCATGTCAATCTTTTACACTTTTTAGATGTCCAAATTTTATGGCCTTGAAACCACCTTTTTCTCAATTTTGAGTTGGCTTCTGCGATTAAATTGTTAAAGAATGATTTGCTGCACCTCCACCATAATATCACCTAATATAAGAACAGAGACAAAGCTGTATTTTATCGACCACCATTTGTTGCTTTTTTACTATTATAGCAAATTATACGAACAGCAATATATTTACACTATGTCAAAATCATTTTAGATATGTTATTGCACCATGTCAGGCAAATCTAAAAAATCCTTCATTATGCGACTACTTTGTTGCAGTCACTAATATAAAAGTTTATAATTCATAAAACAAAATTAATTGGGTTTTCATCAAGAAATTTTTTTTTGTGATTTTCAAAACAAAAAAAATATTGCTGTACACACCAAACACATAAAACATTATTATAGAATAAGACGAATATCTGCGATATAAATCTTGCGTTGAATCTGACATGAGACATCTCTAAGATTGCAACTAAAAACTGTATGCCACCTCACTTTAGTAAGTTTTTTTAGTGAAATCTCGCTTGCAAAAATCTTTTGTAGTCAGCAGAAACGAAGTTACGACATATGTGTAAAAGACTGAGAGAACTAGCAGGAAAGAATAGTTTGATATGCTTTGTGAATGCAGAAACATAATTGAGAAAAATAGATCTTTATATACATTCTCCTACAAAATTTTACACTTTACCGAATTATAAATTCAAAGAAAAATAAGAAATATAATAGATATAAAGCATTGATATGATTGTGTTTTAGAGTATGTGTGAGTGTGGACTCGCGCGCGCTTGTTATTATCTCCAGAGCTTCCTTTTCCATAATACTGTAGCGCTGTTGTGTGGAAGAGAGCTTCTTACGCTAAAGTCAATGTTGTGTGTAGGTATGAGCTGTATAGACAATCTCTGGATAACGTGTGAAGAGATAGTTTTATTATTATAAAATGAGGAAAAAAATTCGCTGACATGTTGTGGGGGGCTTTATAAGAAAAAGATATTGTAAATCCTGAGCTAGAAGACTATATAGCTATTTTAGATGTAATTAGATATTGGCACATGCAATCGCAAGCAAAAACAAAGAGGTCCACTTCGCAATTGGCTGTTGGTGGCTGCTATACAAATGGTGAGATATCAGTTAGAGAATAATGCTGTGTATAACGGTTGTTATCAGTGTAAGATGATGATGTGTGTGTGTGTGTGACGGCATGTGTACTAAAGTGTAAGAACTGTTGTAAGTGTGTCATAAGGGAGGGCTACATATGAATCAGAGGTGGATCATAGCGGTTGATTAATTGTGTGTATATATTAAGTGCCTCCATTATAAACGAGGAACGATAAGATCATTTTCAGATTGACTAGGAGTTAAAAAAGATGATATTAGGAATTTGAGAGTAGTGATCCGCTGTGTTGATGTAATGCTTGATGCTGATGGCCGTGTGGTACTGTTGCTGTTGAAAATATTCTTCTGCACTAATAAATGTATAATGAGAGGCACATTTAAATGGGGGGATCTGGATACAAAGGTTCTTGTATATTACACTATTATACACAACGTATGTTTTACATTACAACACATAACAACTCTTGAATTATGTAGGATAATACCAAATAAAAATAAAAGTCCTATAATATAATACATATTCTCACTAAAAAGAAATGAGTTGAATATTTCTGGCAAAGTTTGGAAATAGCTAAGTAGACTTTGGTTGATAAGATATTAAAGAAGATGTTTAAATGTAGATATATAACAACAATGGATAATTGAAAAATCAGCATACAATTAGGAAATTTGACAGGCTTGAGCTTGACTCTGTTCCTAGTAAAAGACTTGTAATATTATACATAGAGTGGTTAGCGGAAGCAGTAAAGTATACGCAGAAACAGATTAAAGGTGTGCAACAGTTGAAAATGCAAGAGAGTTTATATATCGCCAGTAAAGAGCAAGTATGAGAAGCGCAGTAAATTCGCTAAAAATGTTTGTAAGGGGACATTGTAAAGCTTAAAGATAAAAATCATTTATAGTATTATAGAGTGCAGTATAATCAAATGAGAGTTTTTAGCCAGTGTGGAATCACAGCATTAGACAGCAAAGCCATTAATAAATAGCCAGCCTATCATTCCGAGTATACAAAGCACGACAGCAGTATCTATTTGAATTAATGCATTATGAAAATTCTCTTTCGGATATTCGTAAAGGTAACTATATGATATACGTGGATATCCAGCAGTTAAAACATATAAGTTAAAGCATAAGCTCATAATTAGGTAGAACGATAATATGAAAGCAGTTAAACTCGCAGTTAAGAGAACTATGCTGAGAGTAGGCTAGCTCAAAAATCAAAAAGCAATAACTAATCCCGCATCCGTGTAGGGATGGTTTTTAGGATAGACAGACTCGTCGTAGGATTTTACTCGCGCAATTTTAGCGTTGCCTTATAAGATTTGGAAAGCCTGCGCTAATAAAATATGTGTTTTGCCTTTTCTCGGGTTACGCTATTCATATAAGAATAGAGATGGAGAGCGAGTAAGAAAAGACTAAGGGTCTTTGAAGACAGTAACACTGAAGAACAACAATGAGAGTTTAAACTTTCCCTAGGAACAGAGGGCAAGGTATTAATACAAATCAGCAGACTTATCATCCTGGTGGGTATAGGATGTATGTGGTCAACAATTTATTGATTTAATCATCGCATTTAACTGTCTTTGAAGGTATGTATAATGTTAATATCGTTTTTAATAAAATAATCCAGTCGAGTGTGTAGTTAAGAATAAAGTATTGATGGAAAAATTACATTTTAATCAGATATTAAATTGAATAAAGTATTTTTTGATATTATCTTTTGAGTTCAATATATATTTATTATAGATATAAAAAAATTTGATAAGGTACAATTTGGATGAATAGAAGTCATGAAAAAAGATTACAGATAAAAGAGGTCACTTGTTAGGAAAAGAAAATGTGAAATAAAAGTTGTATTTGTTCCAATGGTTGTGTTTGGCATGAGGCATCAAGTCTGTAAAGAAGGAAGAAAAAAAATTATGTAGTCTCTACACAATATGAATATAGTCGGGGAATACGTGTTGATCAGGATGAGTTACAGTTATTTAGAATAGAAAAAATGTTTTTAATAAAAAAAATGTTTTAATGTATGAAGAATGAAATAATCTGACCTGATCATCATAGTTAATCTTGAAAACGAAGGATAGTCCTAATGAAATCTCTGATATTTAGAGTAAAAGAGGTTTTTCGAAAAAAGATAATGGAATAGGACTTGATAAGTTATAGGGCGTTATTAGTGTTAAATTTCATTCGTCGTCGGGAGGAGGATCACGAGACTAGCCATGAACGGAGGTGGCGGGGCACCTCCATTCCTTTGCGGGAGGGGAGGGGGGCTTGCTGTGACCGGGCCGTTGGTGGTCAGCTTATGATGATAGACGCAAACGACCAAAGATGAAACGTTCATTATATCCAGATGAAACTTCATCAAGAGATGAGCACTCGACAACAAAAGAACTGGAAGAAGCGAGAGCTAAGCCGAAAAGTGTGACTTCGAGTGTGTGAGTGTAAGTGTAAGTGTATCATGTTGCCGTGTTGAAGTGTATAGGTGGTACTAAATAGGCATAGTTTGTAAGAGTGCCCTGTAGTGGGCGAAGTGTAAGTTGGCATTAGAAAGTGTTATAGGTAAAATGCACTACTAAATCACCATCATAGTAGAAAACATTTCTTACGCAGATATTTATTGGTGAGAATAGTACACCAATGCCCTATATGGAGGTCGAACCGATGAACTCCATTCCTCATACCCTTCTGTACTATTACACGTTATCTAGGGGTAAGACACACCATATCATAGGGAACCTAGATATCTACTAACGGAAAACTTCTGAGAGCTATCTGCTATGAAAGATTAAGTCAACACATCTGATTATAAAAAGTGGCACTCCGCCTTGGGTAACCAGAAGACTGCAAGCTTTCCCTAAGTGGGATACCAGTTTTGACACAATAAATATGTGTGGCAGGAGTACTGGGTCTCGGAACTCCCATACTCTGGAGCCACACTTCTAGATGTGAACACTTTTAGTAGAGAAGTGAACAATTGACGCTACTTTCCAGTTCTGGCACTTTACGCACCATTGAGCTAGCTTATCGCATTGGCGACTCTCTCCCTCCTCAGGAACGTGTCTACTAATAATATATGGCCACTGTTTTTGCCCGGAAGATTATATAGGCAAACTAGATTCGTTATGATGCCTTCACACAACCCTGGCACTCACCTACTGTAGAACCTGTGCTGGAAAAAAGGTCAAGAATACATATATGTGAAGACATACTGACAACGGCAACGTGAGTCAGAGTGAGTTACACCTAACCATGCGCCTTGAACCAGTTCTAAGAGTTACTCATCATTGATAAAACAAGAAACGGATACAACTAAAGATAATCACAACACCCTAGACTACTATCTAAAGGGCTGTGCATTGAGGTGAACCATTCATGCAGAGCGCCATCAAGTTAGGCAAGCGGGTTCAAAAATCGAGCACTCATGGTCAATCTAGGAGTATACTGGTGAGATGTCTCTGAAACATGAGAGTGTAGAGTCAATAACACAGAGGTATTTACCTGAAGAACAGATAAAGACTCAAAAAAAAGCGGTCATGTGAGAGTCTAAAGTTGAAAGGAACCAATAGACAAAATGTGCAATACGCTTAGTAAAGTGCCCCTGTTTCAATAAGTTCATTGGAAAGACTTTGAACGAAATCTAAAGGGGTAAAAACTGGACAGGCTAAAGATAGATGGGGACTCATGTCTTCGTTTCCACATCGCAAAAGTTGTCATTAATTCTCTTTGGGGAAAATTACGCGGGAACGTGCCGACACCACAAATACATACTGAGGATATTATCTCTGTCACAAACGGTGGGTCAAAGATTGGAACGCCTGGAAAGACCAAAGGATGGTCGTTGTTTTGTACGTGTTGTATTAAGTGTAGAATCGTAAGTGCAAAGTATCTATGGGTTGATGTGTAAGTGTCATAGTGAATAAGTATGCCTGAGAGATTGAGTGGGCTGTGTGGAATGAGGGTAAGTTTGGGGTGTGCGTCGTGTGACTGTTGTCTGTAATGATGAGAGATGCAGTGAGTTGATGATGTGTGGGATAGGTATATAGATGGGAGTGTCGACGTTGTAGGTATGGTTGTTAGCAATAAGAGTAACATAGTGATTAGATTCGTCATACATGTCCGTGCATGAAGAGTTAGGAACACTCAGATAAAATTATGGTGACCGCCGGTGGGGAACAAAAGAGCATACTGAGGCAGTAACCAAAGTGAAGCGAGCTCGCATAAGAGAGAGCATTGGTAATATGGTGGCAGAGCCGTTAACGTCGAAATCTCATGGTCAATTTACACCGTAACAGACATCAAACAGGAGCTGAAGCCCCTAAAGAGAAAAATTACTTGCTCATCGGGGCCAAAATTGACCACGCATGGGTATATGGCAAGGGAGAGTAACCAAGAAAGAAAATAATATCCATGTAAGCTAAATATATCATATGCTTAGACATCAACTAAGAGAAAATAACGGCTAAAGCCCTAAAGAAAGAGAGCAAAAAATTACATCATTCAGAGATTTTGGACATATGACCCATGAAGACCAAAGGTTTGTCGAAAAAATTAGGGTGGTCAAAGGACAGTGTTATCTTTAGTGACCAAGTGGCTGGGGGAAGGTTGATCCTTGCGAACAGGTAAAATTTTTAGGGGATTTAACTGATGAAATAGGTCAGGTAAATGACAAGCGGATGCTTTTGTGTGCACGGGACCTAAGTCTTACGCTGTGCAACTTTTAAAACAGGATGGGTCTATAGATCTTATTTTTAAAAGCTAAGGATCTAACATTAAATAAAACAACAGGGAAAATTGTAACTTTGATAACCTAGTTAAATTGTTTAAATAACATTGATGATCGATTAATTGATAATGATGGGAGAATGAACAAGGGTTATATAGATGATGGTCGATGATGATAAGTTTTATGCTACTTTAGAAAGGATGGAGATTATAACGCGTTAGTTTTTGAAGAAATGAGAGCTAGGGGTGGTACATCCAGTTTACATGGTAAGTAAGGCATATCGTAAAGATGAAACAAAAAACCCTCATGTTGTTTTTAAGGGAAAAGATTTAGCGTATCAAGGCCTCCCCACGTTGCGATTTAAAGCAAATAAAAAGGGGAGAATGACTATCTCGAAAAGGAGTAAGAAGAGGCTGCGAATGACACAGCTAATAAAAGCAGCCACTTATAAAAAACACCGCGGTTACGTAGCGGGCGCGCTACAATTCCTTTCGGGTTAGCAGGATCTCTTCGATATAATGGCAAGAAACTCTCACGTGTTTTCTTTTTTTATATTTGAGATGGGGTATCATGGATTATTTCTTATTCCTTTTTTTTTTTTTGGCGAATTTAAAAAATAAAAATGTAAATATGAATTAATAATTTAAGATAAATAGAAGGTTTTAAAAAATAAAATGTAAATATATATATATATATATTATATATATTATATAGTATATGATCTATATATATATATATATATATATAAGTATATATATATGTATATACTAAGTATATATATATATATATATATATATATATATATTATATATATATATATATATATATATATAATGAATAATATATAATATATATGCGTTTATTGTATTTTTGTATTTATTTAATAAATTTAAACTAAAATTTCTTTCTTTATCCTTCTAAAAATGTAATAAATAATAATATAATAATAAAATAATATTAATAATAATTAATAATAAGTTAAATAATAATATAATAATGAATATAATATAATAAAATAATAATATAATATAATAATAATAAAAAAAAAAATAAACTTCAAGAAAAAGGGTTCACTCTTTAGAGACATTGGCTAATGCGAGTCGGAGCGTCGGAGTAAGAAACAGCGACCGGAGCCGGAGTCGGAGTTCGGAAACCAGGAGTACGGAGTTGGAGTGGAGTTGGGAGTCGGTGAGTCGAAGAAGTCGAGTTGGAGATGGTCGGAGTTCCGGAGCTGGAGGCACAACAAACACCATCGACATTTGATCACGTCGTGATCCATAATTTCGTTCGACGTAAATAATAATAAAAAAGTAATAATAGATAATAAATAATGAATAACACAGTAATCAAACCTTCGTTAGAGACAGACAGAGAAAAAGACAGACAAAACACAGACAAAACCTTCGGTTTTGTCTGTTTGTCGAATTGATAGCCCTGCGGGCTATATTCTCCATATAAACCTAATATATCTCTATTCATTTATATAGCAAGAGAGTGGGTTCGCCCAGGTGGCCCTCATACTACATTATATATATATTATTATATTTATTTATATATATATATATATATATATATTATATATATTAATATATATATATATATATATATATTATATATATATAATCTCCGCATAGTTTCTCTATTTAAGTATATTAATATATATCATATATATATATATATATAATATACGTGCCACGGGCTCTTGCCCAATCGGCTTTGCACCTAAAAATTCTTAAAAATTATGTACTACATACTGTAGTTGTAATAAAAATGCGATGAGAAATATATAAAAACAAATAAAAATGTAAATTTGTGATTAATTTCAAATTGCGTACTTTGTGCATAGTTTTATTATTACAAAGATATGTGTTTTGTTATTGTTTGTTGAAATTTATTTTTAAATGCATAAATATTATATAGTTTTATTATAAAATAAGCAAATTTGTAGTATTTTAATTAAGGAAAAATTCTGATAATTTTTTTTTTGAATGACAATGAGTTGACATTATATATGTTGCGGTGTCATCTTTGATAAATATGTTTATTTTAATTAAGTATTTTAGCAATAGTAAAAATAAAGTTTTACTATATTCATTCATATATTTATAAGTGTGCGTGTGTGCTTCTAGGTGTGTGTGTATATGTTTGTGCGTGTAGGTGTGTAGGTGTGTGTTCTTGTGAGCTTACGTGAAAATTAATAGAATAAACTAGTGACGAACAGTCATAAAAGTCTCTGAAGCTCATCTTACACAAATATTTTCTTAGATAACTGAAATGATAATTAATCGGTTCATGTCACGAAAGTCTTACGTTTTTCTCTGACTCTTAAAATTTTAGGTTAAATTTGTACAATTTAGTTTAAATTTTTAAAACCTATTCCCAAAAAAAAAGCAACAGTCTTTACGGCAACAAGGTTGATTCATGTAGAGTATGTCGAATTGTACTGCCATCGTCGATCAATATAGGTAGGTTGTGTATCTATACTGCATCGTCGAATCAACTATAGTTAGGTTGTGCGTCTTCCTGCCTCTAAGTCAAGGTTAGGATAGGTTTTTCTTAAGAAAATGTCAAAATCTATCCTACTGAAAAATAAACCAATCGGACTTGGATTCTGATTCAACGGAACACTAAAACCGTCCTTCTCATGCAAATCATGTTTTGGGCTTAATTTAGTCACATTAATTTTTAATAAGTATCATATTTCGTATCTCTTCTCGTTTCACATTCTTAAGTTTAATCAGCGTGCATTGTGTATAGCAGGAAACTCCCCCCCCAAAAAAAAAAATTTAATCGGAAGTGGAAATGGCATAAAGGTCCTATATATATATTATATATTATATATCATATTATATAAGTATATATTATATATATATAATACTATATATCATACTATTATACATATATATATATATTTATACTATATATAGCGATAAATATATATATATATATACTTAATTATATATATATATTTATATATGTATTATATTATATATACTATATTTATATATTATATATAATATACTATAGCTATATATATAATCAAGGATTTTCAATTCATTTGCTTGAAAAAGTTATCATTTCGCCCGTAGAAAATGAATTTAATTTTAGTGAACTGGAGTTTTATATACAGTAAATTTACTAATTAATATCAGTATTTTCGTGTCGGCGGTTGTTTTGTAAGAAGATTAAAATTTTTTTTTTAATAACTAAAGTATATACTCCACTATACAAATAGTAAATAACCCTATACTATTATTTATATATTATAGATTAATTATATATATATTACTATATATATATATTTTGTAATATATTATATAATATATGATTATATATTATTATACTATAATACTATATATATAATACTAATAGTATATATATTATATATACTATATTCATATATAATTATAGAATGATTATTTATAATATGATATATACATATAAATATAATTTTTATATTATATTATTATACTAATATATATATATACGTATATATTATAGCCGGATTTATTTGAATTAGCGTACATATGTATCATAACTTTTACTGCCTACAGTAAAAAGAGGAATACATTTTTAGGTTCAGCCGTGCTTTAAATATTTAGTTATGAAAATCATATCTATAAGTATAATTCAATGAATAACATGAGTATATAAAATAAAGATTATATGTTTGTTAATTGAAAAATTCTATCAACATCTGGCATCTCTATAAACGTGTCTTGTAACTGTAGCCTTTAAAATCTCTTAAATATTCGTGCACAAAATAAAATACTATACCAATATACTATTTATATATATATATATAATATATAATATATTAATATATATATATATATATATTATATATATATATATATATATAATATATATATATTAATAATCATCTATAGTTAATATATACACGGCAATGTAGGGGTCGAGCCGACGGGGAACATAGGAGGGGGACGTTTTCAATACAGTAGGGGGCGGAGGAACCGGCGACACCCAAATGACAGAGGGAAAATGATCTACCCCGTGTTCCCCCGGAGGCGAGAGACCCCGCACTGCCTGCGCATCTCTGCGTGTCAACTTGGGTATTACTTTAGTTTAAACAACCACCACCCAACCATTAAAGGCCAACGAACGGTTACGTTATTAAATAAGTTTAAAATTACTATTCTACTTTTAATTCAAAATACTTTAAACGATTTTTTTATTTTTTAAGTGTTTCATAACTAAATTTTACGCTGATTAAAATGTTCATTCCTTTTTACTGTAGCACTAATATAGTTTCTAAGATACATATGACGGATAATCGAAACGTGAATATTATATATTATATATATATAGATTATATATATATATAATATATTATTATAAAGATAATTATATTATATAATATGATATATATTATATATATAGTAATATATTATGATTAATATATATATATATAATATATATTATTACTATACTATATATATATATTAATGAGAGTCAAAATGGTAACCACTTTGGGCAGTGGCAACATTATTAAGGTATTTTTCTTAGACTGTTCCTATTGGGGCCCCTTTTTCGCTCCGTTTTTTTCTCAAATTAGGCGCATTTTCTTTTGGTAATGACTTTTCCTTATAAATAATAAAGAAAAAAAGGATTAGATACAAAAAAAACACAAATCGAATCATATAAGGGATTAAATCTCTTTTAAAAGACTTTTTGGAGAAATGGTTTCCATATTTTTAAACGCTATTTCGAATCTATTAAAAAGCTTTAACGAACCAATTGGGTGGAGAGAGTAGCTGAGGGAAAAGTGGGCGGGGCTTAAGGAGATAGTAGAAATTGGGTGGAGGGATAAAGAGAGAATGGAGGTGGGAGGGGGGAAGGGTATTCTTCAGGTAAGAGAATAAAACGGAATTTTATCTATGAAACAATAGAACCGGAACAATTTTTTTTTATTATATTAAGTTTTATTTAAATGAAATTAGGAAGTCTTTTTTATGTATTTATAAACTACTTCATTGTTTATTTAACGGTTATATTTTCAGGTATTTGATTATTATTAATTATTAATTATTATTATTATTATTATTATTATTATTATTATTATTATTATTATTATTTATTATTATTATTATTATTATTATTATTATTATTATTATTATTATTATTATTTTATTAATCTGTTCTCGATAATAGCAGGAATTTAAAAAAATTATTATTTTGATATGTTAGAGAAGATTGTTTATTACTTTCTATAAGAAGAAGCTTCTAATTCTTTTTTTTTTAAAATCCTGAGTGTAAATAAAAAATCGATAATATATATTATATATAGTATATATATATTATTATATATATTATAGATTATTATAATACTATATATTATATAAAAAAATGTATATATATTTATATTATATTAATTATAATATATCTATATACTATATATAATATTATATATATATATATATAATATATATAATATATATAGAGGCAGATCTGCTGGAGTTTGATAGTCAGCTGTTGAGTAAAATTATGGAACGATCAGTATTTTTCAAGATTCTTGATGTTACGCGTTAAAAAATTCCCTTTATATTTTATTGCTAAATGTTGGTTTCAAATAAATGAAATTAGTATCTCAAAGATTTAAACGAAAAAAGTAGATAAACCGTATTTAATACGCTTTTTCTAACCCATTACAAAATGGCGGGCAGTCAGCCATATCGGATGGCGGAGACCCCAAGCAATCTTTTCAATGTTAATATTTAAAGGTTTACAGTTCTGACAGTCTTCACCCTTAAATTACTCTATATAAAAAGAAACCCCCGGTTTTACGAGGAAGAAACTTGAATTTTTTCAATTATAATAGTTTGAATATATATATATACGGATAAAATCTATGTATACTTATTTTAAATATCATTATAAAATAATATAATTTATAAGTAAATGGCAATAGATGCGTTATACTATATATGTGGTATACTATACGTACTACAAAGTAGAAAAAGTACTATAGGTTAGTACTATAAATCATATATACTATACACATACCCTACTCTAATAAGTATATACTCAAGGGGATTGTAACTGCTAAAACGCTGGTGAGCTTCATTGGGAAAGC
>JABUQX010043162.1:0-5000 GCA_015478945.1 Trachelipus rathkii
ATAATTAATTTATATAAATAATATATTATTACTGTGCTATATTTATTGTATAATGAAAATATTAACAGTAAGCATCTATTTAAGAGCTTAATATAGTACAATACTGATATTTTGTGTAAGAAGTTATATTCATATATATATATAATAATGTATAGTTTGTGTATATAGTAGATTGTTACATTATTACTGTTGTTATGTATTAATAATGTATAGATAATTTAGATACCTTATCTTATTATTATATTCTGGTAAGATTGTATAGTAGTCAATGTGATATAGTATTAATAATTTTGATGTTGTCATGCTTAGAGTTTATATAGTACCTTTATGATAATTATATTATATTATATAAATAATATAAGTTATATAATATATATATTGATATTATTGATATTAAATACTTATTAGATTAAATTTATATTTTGTAATTTAATAAATTTAATGGTTATATATAAAATGTACCGTGTCATCACTAATATAACTGCCTATTACAGTTTGCAATGCGAAGTATTTGACTTATAGGTTATGGGTATAAAGATAATAATTGTCTTTTTTTCGCAATTTCTTAATATTAAAATTATAATATCATAATATATATATATAATTACTATAATTAGTAGTAATTATAAGGTATAGTAATTTATAACATTTCAAGTATTATAAAGCTTACTCTTATTTTAATATATAAGTTATTTTATAAGGATTATGCTCTTAAATGATTAGTATAGTAATATACCATAATTATGTACTTATTATAGATGAATTACTTATGATCCAGGGTATGATACCCGGCAACTCTAGGTTTCAGTGACTTCGAGAAGCAATTTTCTTGATAGGCCCTTTCATATTTAATGAAATAATAAGATATATTTTTAGATTCTGATTATGGTGTTTGTTTGAATGAAGTGGCTCGAGTGTCCGATGGCGACACTTTTTAGGAGATTATCATAGTGATATATTTGCTATATATGTATTTATCACTTAATGATATATATGTCAGTTAATTCATGTTTATTTGTGAAATTATAGTAGCTTAAGTTAAAGTGGATTCGTTTCTTGTAAGAAACTTAGATATACAGCTAGAAGTCTAGAAATATATGTGAACAACTCTTATGCATGAGATTAATATAATATTTGCACACATATAACGATTCGCTCTCACTACTAAAGTGTTTATAAATAGGAATAGTGTGTATAATATTAACATGATACAATATATTTCACACTGAGCAAAGGATATAACTTTTTAATACTTCTATGACGGGGTTGGGGAATTTTTTTTTTTTTTTTACATTTATATTTTTATTTTATTTTATTTTTTTAGATCTGCAGGATATACAACTATTTTTTAAAAATTATTTATATTTTTTATAAATATAATAAGTAATATACATATTTATTAATTATTCCTAATTAAATAAGATGTAGTGATAAATTTAATAATTAATTTATTTAGTTTTATTATGACTTAACTTATAGTATATTTTGATTACACACAAAATAAGTGAAGGATAGTATTATCTTATATACGTACATAATAATATAATACCTTATATATAAAGGGTAATTAATAAGTTATTCTTTATAAAGCTTATACTAAAAGCTCCTTATAAAATCTAGTACTCTTATCAAATAATTTTTAATATAATACGTATGTATAAATAATATAATTATAAATAGATTCTTAATATAATATATGCTATGTTAAATATATATATATATAATAATAATATAATTATGAGTAAACTATCTATATATGATATAAAACTTACTAAACCCTAATATATAATAATATTATATATATATAATATAACATAATATATTTATATATATATATATTATGATAGTATATAATTATAGATTATACTTATGTATCTAAACTACTGAGTTGGACAACATAAAAACTATGATCTCATCTACAAAAAAAATGGATTATCCATATATAAATCTACTGACGCCTACGTAATAAGCTGAGGTCTAATCGCAAATAGTAGTCATCACTCGTATATGACAATCATAATTAATAGGACATATATAAGGACATTTAACTTTTGACCTGTACGAGTTTATAATTAAGTAGATGCATAGCGAGTTTAAAGTCTTGTTGCGAATGTTCAGCGTCAAGAACAACAGCAAAAGTTGCACGTAGTTAAGCATGTTTTGAAACATTTCTCAATACACGTTTTGGGATGTTGGAAATCTCTTGACGTATGTCGTTTTTCAATGAGTCAATTGTTCTGGGATTGTTGTGGTAGACTCTAGATTTTAGAAATCCCCACTGGAAATAGTCACATGGTGAGAGGGTCGTGAGACCGGGGAGGCCACAAACCCTTGCTGATGGTCCTTTCCTCTGTAAAAACGGAATTTATGTGGTAGTCAATGGTAGATCCGACGTATGGCAGGTGTCCCCATCTTGCTGGAAATAGGCATAACGCTTTTCGTTTGGAGTTAACTGTGCAGATAAATCACTATAGACTTGTAGGTAAACATTGGTATTCACAGTTTCATTGAAGAATATTGGACCGTTTATTCTGTTACCTCAAGAAGAGGCACCACGTATAAAACCAATATTCGTTTGACAATCAGATGAAATGGCATTATGGAGAGAGGACTTCGTGTATGGGTTCATACTGTAGCCCAGTGTGTGACTAGTTTTTGGGAATTAACGTACCCAACAGATGAAACCTAAGGCTTCCATCTGTTGAAAGAAGAGAAACTGATCAAAACATTTTCCCCAACACACAATATCTACTAGCTCTAACCAATTACAGTAAGTTTTACGCTTACACTTTCCCTGTGTTTTTATTTCATGACACAACGCAGTAGTCACGATTGGTATTTGTGTGTTTAAGATGACGCCATGAGGATGTCGCTTGATATGGAATAACTACATGTGTGTACTATGGTATTATTCGCACTTGATTGTGATAAAGTCAATGTACGTCGTAGGTAGTTAGGTAAATATTTTTTATTGAATAATTCACTTTTTACGTAGATGGGTAGGCGGTATATTTTATGTTGCGCCTACTATAAATATATATTTTATATTGTATATTTTTATAAGTTGATAAATAGTATATATAATTCCCTATATATATATATATATCTAAACTAATATATATATACTATATATATACTTTTTTGCTTATATATACCACATTCTATCTGCATATAATTGATATAACTCATATAAATGTAATTACTTTTATATTATATATATATATTAGAGGTGTAGCGGAATTCCCTGGTTCGGCCGGAATTTGACATTTTTTTCCCGTTGCAGTTTCGCGGCCGGATTAATTGGAAAAATTCGCCTGCCGAACGGAATAACTAACTCATACTATCTGAGAAAAAAAATTGATGGAGGAGTTTATTGTACATAACCATAAGTCATCTTTTAAACAAACAATATATAGTAGCCTTTGTGTAGCATTCATACATTAGGTGGAGTTAGCATATCTACAGTAAACTGTTCACCAGTATCTGGGCAATATTTTTCTAAGAACGCTTCTTTCTCTCAAAATTATATTGTCTGATTTGAAAATTAATATCTCATGATCTATGGGGGATGACTCTGAAAGAGAGTATTTTTGGGCTACGAACCTAGATATGATTGTGGAAATTTAGGGCTTGGTTCCTTGTCACAATTTAAAGTAATTACTTCTGTGTTCCTCAGATAGATATTGTATTTTGCTGTGCGTAAAAAATTTCATATATCTTTTAAGAATTTCACCTTTTTGAAGAGCACTAGACTTTTCTTTTTTTTCCTTTACACTAATCTTTTGGTACCAATCTCTCGCTGTTCGCTTTCACTTTCTTCAACTTAATAAAATAAGTAGTCTGCAGTAAGTTCTTCTAATGATCCTGATGATCTTTAGAGGTAACTCTCGCAATCTAAAAGATTCATTGTAAGATAAATGCCTGTGTTTTGAAACAATGGATTGAAATGACTCATCGCCTGGACTTCTTCTGTACTGGCTAGTGTTAGTTAGATCGACTATTCATACTTTCAGTTATTTCCATATTTCTTCATGCATTCGCATTTTTGCTCAACTCAGACTTTCTCTTATAATATCATTAAAATATAAAGTTACAAGTTTCGCTACTCCTTAGTCTACTACAGTAACTTAAAAAATTATTTGTTTTGATAATGTCATATTGAATCCTTTCTCTTCTTTTTATTCCTAAATCTAAACTCTAATGCCTTCTTAAGCTCTTCTTAAAGTCTGAACTCTGCTGTCATCCTCAGAATGAGTTTGAGAGATATGCTGAAGAGCTCAATATGGAAATAATTGATGATAAATTGATTCTTTGCTTATAGTTTCGTACCATGAGAAATTGTTGAAAACTCTTTAGAATTTTTTCAAGTATTTGGCCATTTATTTAGCAGTCAAAGCTTAAATGATTGATTGTTCCATAATATAAACTTCAGAGGTCTTTTCAAACATTCAATTATTTCTAGAATCAAATATGTGCTATTCCCCCTTGTATTAACATCTTGAATATCTTGAATTGGCATAAGTGGGTTTGCAAGATGTGGATCCAAGTCTCTTTGTATTTTTTTAAGTTCATCAAAAACTGGAATGATTGAAAATGTGTACAAATATTCCTACTTTCTTTATTAAATCACACTGTTCTTTGTGAAAATAAGGCATCTTTAAAAAATTGAAGTTTATGAATAAAAGAAAACTTGTGTATCCTGCAAAATTAGTTCAAGCTTCATGTTATATGCTACATCTCGAAGGATCAATGGATTTTGTTAGCGAGGAATTTCCATTAAATTCTCATATTTCAAACTCATAGTGCATCTTTAATTCCACGAATGAGACGCTAGGAAATACTTGGCAATGGAGTACAGTCCATTTTTCTAAACTCGCTGGTAAGCCAGAGTGCAGTTAAAGAAATAAATGGCTCGTTTGACTTATTTATCTCTCTATATATCCTGTAGTAAATGATATCTGATTAAGCTTAGAGAACTTCTCGATACTGGCTATCAATAA
>JABUQX010043162.1:7500-29903 GCA_015478945.1 Trachelipus rathkii
CAGGAGGTTTCTGGAACTATGCAACATACACAAATGAGTAGGAGAGATGCCATACGCCAGCTTGATGAAAATATCCTACAAGACAAAGCGACTCCTACAGCACAATCACCTGCTGCGCCCACTCCCCGCGTGCTAATCCACAACACAAACTCATCCAGCAGAACTCTCCAAATCTCGCGTGAAACTCAGGCAGCTACTGTAATCCTATCTGCTGTATTGTCCACGCCACGACTTCTAATTGAACAAAAGCAGCCTTAGACTCAATCTCTTGTCAAAGCCATTACAACTATCCCGAGTACTAACGCTTCACAACAGCAATGACACTGGCTGTTCATCACACAAATCTTTGATAACACTTCTTTTCAAAGACAGCACTGTCCTGCTACCGCAATGAGTTTACAACTTTATGTAAAAGGACTGTCTTTTGTCTCTGATTCACTCACGTTACTCAAAATTCACTGTAAAAGATGTCAAAGGCAAGAAAAGAATAATCGGCAAGCTAAAGATTATCGTTACAATACGAGAGCGTTCGATTTTAAACCAAAACACACACGCCAGACGTAACAATGTAACTCAGAACAGAGACTCTCGCATAAAGTCCACTCAAGGGACAAAATCAACTACTTTAATAGATTGTACCCAAGCAATCGCAGCTATCGGACAGCCTACCAATGAACCCTCTGATAGGTTGCAGGATAACTCTAGCTCTTCCGAGTCTTCCTATAATTCTTCTTCTGAATTTCCCATCTCAGCGCTCCCCAAGGGATTCTATATCTTAACAGATGAAATGGAAAACAGCTCCTACCGGATGAAATGGATTCCAATTCCCAAATGGAGCTTCTTGCTCTTCTGAGAGTTGGATGGAAAACCGTTCAACGCAAGCGCTCTAAGCGTCCTACTTCAGTCGACGTCATGAAAGGAGATCAAGAGGTCTCCTATCCTAACGCAGCTTTGATTTAACGATTACTTTGAATCTCTCCACGACGAATTATCAGCAAAGTCTCGCAGTATCGAAGCTTGTCATCCACGAATCATAATTGGACCCTTTATCGCGACCCAACTCCTTCTCAAAAAGATGAAACCTTTCCGGTTAACATCCTCCTTCCCCAGTTCCATGGAAGCAACTCAACATTCCTTACACATTTCTGAATCTGCTTACTTGGCAGATACTGATTCCACTCCATTAATAAAAAGAGCCTATTTGGTTGCTCTTCTATTGACCATCGAACCCACATAATAAGTTGGACTTGGTTGAACTCCACTTTATCTCGTATTCATGGTGAAGCTCTTTTCCGCAAATACTCTGAAAACTCCCTCCGCTAAAAGAGGTCATACAACTATACAAATCTCTGGTGTAATGATACCCTGGCCCCCAGGTTTTTTGTTCCCTCCTCGCGAGACCAGCTCAACCTTGCCGCTCTCAAATCTGTATCCACGCTTTAAACATTCCCCCAGTCAACATAGAGAACAATTCGTCTCTAATAGACACCACATAATATTCATAACTCATCAGACTAACTTTCATTCAATGGAATTGTCGTGGCTATTACTCTAATTTCGAAGAACTTGTTCAACTAATAAACATATGTACAACCAAAGTGTATATGTTTGCAGAAACTTCGACTATGTCATCGTGATTTTTCAACATCTGAATATTAAATCGCCGTTAAATTCTATAGAAAGAGTGACAATGATAGGGGAGGGGCAGGAATACCTCATTCACAAATCTATCCCTATTCCCCAGTCCCTCTTCAAACCAAACTATGCAGTAGCGGCAAGAATTCACTTATCCATCGACATTACTATATGTTCAGTCTTACTTAGCTCCGAGTAGTGAATTTACTAAGGTGACTTAGCTGATCTTTTTAAAAAGCTCCCTACTCGGTTGTTATACTAGGTGACTTCATCCTCCGCCACCCTTTTATGGGGCGACTCTGTCACTTCATCCAAATCGCAGATCTAATAGATTTCTAACCCCTTTTCGTGCCTGGATGCCTAACACAGGACTCCTACTATGACGTTTAGATACACACCTTTTCTTGTATTGGATATTTCTTTTGTCCATTCCATTATGGATCGTTTAACCTGGTCGCTTTGATTATTTATTCGGCAGTGATCATTATCCCTAATATCTTAAATGAGGCTTGGTTCCAAGCCAATGCAAAAACCAACTCCACTGGCGTTTATGATCGAGCGGAGTGGCTCTTTTTTATCAGGCCACAGCTATCCGTCTTTCTCCTTTTAATAACCGATTTCAAACTGTTGATGAAGCCTTTTGCTTCTTCCAGAAAGTAGTCTTCTCGGCAGCGGAAGCGCATCCCGCAGTCTTCCTCAGGCAGGCGGTCGCAACCCCTTGGTGGTCCCAAGAGTGCGCACAAGCCAACCGAGAGAAGACGAAACGTTTACAAGCAATTAAAAAAGCACGTACACCCCAAACAATGATTATTTTTAAAGCCAGCGCAGCGAGATCTGGCGAATTAATAGTCAAAAGCGCGTAAACAAATATTTTTCGAACTTAACATATCGACTGTTAACTCCACAACTGCCGCTTCTTTAGTGTGGAAAGGTTACACCAGAAAATATCTCTCGATTAATAATGCCTCACACCACAGTTCCTGCCGTTATGGGCCTGATTAACTGATACGATCTCCGTCCTTCGATGGTAGCGGATGGTTTTAGGTATAGTTCGCTAGCATTCGAGTTCAATTCCGCAACAACTGAAGCCTTTCAAAAACTGAGAACTGACACAGCACTGCCAGACTTTCAACAGCGAAAAGGGAAGATCATACCTACAACGTCTTTTTACACTTGCAGAGTATCAACTGCTCTGGCGGATAGCAAAGACCGTGCTCTTGGTCCAGACATGATTTCGTATATCTGCTTCGTCATATACATCCCTCAGCATCAGCATTTTTGCTGGATCTATAAAAGAATCTGGATCGAATCCTCTTTTCATCTATTTGGACTACAGCTATTGTAATTCCTATCCCCAAACCTGGGAAAGATCCGAGCTGGCGGATAACCAAAGACCAATTTCATTGACCTGCCATGCCTGTAATTAATGGAGAAATGGTTTCAGGCCGCTTTCTCCCTGTTCTGGAGAGTCGCCAGCTTTTTTCAAACTTCCAGTTTTTGGCTTTCGCAAAAATCGTTCGGAACCGCGGACCCCTTGTTTAAACTAGACAATGACATCCGGGAAGCCTTCTCAACTGGTGGATGGTTCTTGGTGTCTTTTTTAGACAAATCAGCCAAAAAAATGGAAAAAGGTAACCACTCCGATTCGGATTTTCTTCAAATTTGTTATATAGGGTGGTTTTGGGCCAAAAACACACCAGATCGAATAAAAAATTTCTAGGACCTACGGTTCTCCCGTGACACCCCCCCGAAAATTGGGGATCCCCCGAAACCCCATCTCATTTGAAAGGCTATAGCTCATGAATGGTTAGACATAGACCATACATATTATATATATTTAGAATCAGCATGGTTAGAACTTTCATTTAAGACTAAAAGCAGCCTTCTACCATAATTAGGGAAAAAGTTCCCTCAAAATTTATATTTCCCCTCCCCCCAATTACTCATGGATATTAAAATCTACAATTTTTAATAACAATATAAAAGTTCCCACTTGTTATCAATGTATTGAAGGGGAAAAAAAAGTGGACTTTGAGTTTTTGTCTATTTTTTAGCTAATTAAATTAAAATAACAAATCAAAAACACAAATTTTATATTTTCAAATCAAATATGTATTTGTACTTTTATATATATTATATATATTATATATAATATACTATATATTATATATACTATATATATATATATATATATTATACTATATATATATATATATTTATAATACGTATTATATATATATAGTATATATATATATAATATATATATATATATATATATATATATATATATGACTATACAAATATATATATTTATATATATATATATATATATATATATATATATATATATATATATATATATATATATATATATATATATATATATATTATTATATATAAAAAAATATATTATATAAATATATATATATATATATATACCGTATATCAAAAAAACAAGTATGGTGAATTGAAAAAACATATTTTATTATACACTATTGATATCACTTTAGAAAAAGTTTTTAAATTCTTTTTCCACAAATTTGTACTGAATCCTTGAAGTACCATGATTTAAAATAGGAGTATTTAAAATATGTAGAATGTTGTCTCTGGCCACTATGTATTCATCTTTTATTTCTGGGAATTGATAGTATGTGCTGTATCCTGAGGGATGCAAGAAATCAATTTTGAAATCATCAAATTCTTCATCATGCAACTTTAGGATTCACTTTTTGATATTCTTCAATTTGAGACATAGCCATTTTAGTGACAGGAAACTCTTTACCAATGCCATCAGTGGATAATTCATATGCAATTAAACTTTGATTACTTAATGGCACAAATTTATGAAACTTTTGTGTCCCAGGAATTTGAATGCTCTTATCAAATCTACTCCTTAGCATTTCCGCACATTTTTCTATGTCTTCATGTTCTACATAAAAAAAATGAATTTGTTTACCTAAACTCTGTTTACAAAAATCATACATTGCCTTGGAATTCAATATCTGATTAGTTATTGGTCTTTGAAGACTGGCCTTTGCTGTCAATCGTTTGATAGTTCCCCCAACACCATGACATGCATTCTTTCCATGACTAGTGGCAAAAAAATGCCACTCACAACAAAGAGCAAAATCATCATAGTGGTTACAGATATTTGCAAAGTTATATCTGTTCTTGTACTGGCCAGCACAACCATCAGTGAAATAATGTAGCTTTGTAATGTTTGGATGTTCTGTTTTTATCTGTGGGATGAGTTTTCTAAGAAATGTATATACCATTATGGAATTGTGTCTTGTGTCAGGTGACAAAAAACAGAAACTTGTGTGTTTTGTAGTATTTGAAACACCATCCCTAAAATACACAACAAATGGGTGCAGCGTACACTGACTATTTTCCCAGTGAAACCCCTGTGCTGCATCTTGAACAATGAGGAGTAATTTTCAGAAAAATCTCCTAAAATTACTGCTTCATTATCATGAAGGGACTCTTTTAATTTTTTCAGGTAAGCTGTCTGTGTTTTAGCGACATAGTGATGTCTTGTGAGGTTAGAGATTTTAGTGCTTAGTGAAGATATATATTCATCTATTGATTCTGTTTTCTCTAGTAACGTACATCGATCTGTCGAAATCCATTGTTTATACCTAATTTCTTCAAACTGCAGATATTCACTGAATGTATTAAGACTTGTGAGATAGTTTATTACACCAGCCTCTCTTGGACATATGCTGCACATATGCATCATACAACTCCTATTATCAATGGCACACACACACTCTTTTCCATTAATAATTTGTAGTTAATATCTTTCCAGGGTAAGTCAGAAATTTGAAATTTTGGATTCTGATGATATGTACAAACACATACAGAATGAGTACCATTTGAACCTGCTAATACACAATAGGGAGGACGAAGCGCTGCAAATGTTGAAAATCCAACTATAGGGTTACTGTTATCTTCTTTATACAATTCATATGCCTCCTTTAAATTCATTAAAATTAGGCGTTTTTGCATTACAAACTTTGTTCCCTTGTTATCTCTAACAGATTTGCAGTCTTTTTTTCCAGGACAAACACGACTAATTTCATCAGATTCAAAAAAAACTTTAATCAAATCTTTTGTTTCTTGTTTAATGACCTTTCCTTTGCTCATGTGTCAATAGCTAATGTTCCTTTGCACTTATTATATAAATTTACTGATATTTTTCTAAGATTTTTATATATTTTAATCTTATGAACCTTTAGAGGGTCACTACAATACCTTGTCATTATCAAAACAGTATTGGAAAATATAGGCCCCTATATATAATTCTTGCCAAAAAAATAAAAAAATATATATAAATATTAGCATATAAGGTATATATATATAAGTTATTATAGAGCAGTATATATATATATATATATATATATATATATATATTTACCCACTATTCTTGTTTCAACCTCCCTTTTTGTTTCATCATCACCACCCATTATACTGAGCAGAGTTGCGCACTTGACAAACAAAAAATGCAATTATACAAAGACTATGCAATTTGTTATATCCTATCTATTCCTAATAGTCGTATATTCTATATTCTATCTAACAATAATACAATAACACACACATATAGAATAGTTACCTGGTATTTGACATCAATTGGTGTTCCAAAGCAAAAAATAGTACCCAATGAAATTAAATTATATAGATGAATATATAATAAGGGTTAATGGTATGTTAGTGATGTCACGTAAAAACAGTAACGTCCAAGCACGTCTAATATCTTTATGTCACGTCGAAATAACAATAATTAGATGAAACAATAAATGATATGATTTATGATGTATTCTATCCCTCTACTATTTCTGGATACACTGTCACTCTTCTATTCTCTGGATACTTCTAGCACTCTTCTAATCTCTGGATACTGCTAGCACTCTTCTAATCTCTGGATACCTCTAAGACTCTTCTAACTTGTTAAATGTAATGGTATTTGCTCTATACTGATGCTCCTTATTCTATTTTTTATTACTCATTCCTTAATTTTAACATGTTATTATAATCAATCTCATATATTTATAGACTATGCAACTGAAACAAAAGACAAATCATGCAGCAGGCAATGATGATGGTTCACATCATCACTGTCTGCTATCAATCTCACACCACTCTCTTCTCTCCCTTTCATCCCCCTAATATTTCTTCAAACACTGGAACATACTCATCATCTTATCACTTATTTCACACAACTCTCATTTCTCCTTAGTATACATTAGTATACCTACATTTCCTTCCACTCAAGTTACCAATAAATTCTTCACACATATGCCACATATTGTATAATCCTACACTTACATTTTTACACTTCCATCTCTTTCCCGAGTTAATTTCTTCTAACATCTCATCGCACATATTCAATATCGTGTATACTATTTCACTTACTTGACTTATACTTTGTGATTCCTCATCATCGTTTTCTTTTTCACATACTTCAAAACTAATATATTCTTTCTCACTCTCATTTACGTGGTTATCTCTTATTTGTATTTTTTCTATGTCTCTCTCACTACTTTTATTATTTACATTATTCTCTTGATCATTCTTCACTTTCTTCTTTCGTTTCCCTCTTTTACTCTTTTTTCTTGAACGATTCTCTCCCTGATGTTCTGGTTCATCTGTTGCACTTAAACAACCCAATATTTCCTCATGTCATTCTTTCTTTATACCTTCAATACTATCAATTCTTTGATCTAAAATTGCTTCAATCATTCCTTCTTTAATCTCATCTATGTCTTCACTTGTTTCTTCTATATCCTTATCATTCAGCTCACTCAAATATATATTCTCTTTCTCCTTTTTATTCGCCTGTTACTCCCTTTTTCTTATTCCACCAACAATCGTTATCCACATGTCCAAACTTGTTACACATCGTACATCTTCTTATATTTTCTACACTTGTTTGACACTCTTTTGATCCATGTCCCTTTCTTCCACACCTGAGACAAGTAATTGCATCTTCACAATCCTTCGCCATATGCCCATCTCTCATATATTTGAAGCATCTAAATCCCTTACTCAAACATTCCCAACCTTTATGTCCTATTCCTCCACACTTATAACACTTAATTCTTTCTTCTCTTTCACCTTGTGTTTCCCTCTTCTGTGCCCCCTCTGTTGTGTCCTCTACATTGTTATTATTCTGCCCATGCCACACCTGTTCCCTTTCATTTCTACTTGTTTCTCTTCTCTTATACACTGCCCCAGTCATTTCATCCATACCTTGTCTATTCCTTACCCACCACATTTCATCCTTTTCCTTTCTTTCTCTTGTATCCTCACTCTCAGTTTTTATGTCTTCAAATATTCTTAGCATTTGCTTTCTAATATTCTCATATTCCAAATCACTGTCACCACACCCCCTATAATAATCTGTTCTTCCCACTTTTTCAATCTTGCTGAATACAACAAATGAGCTCCTTTTACATCCTTTCCCCACTCACTCATCCCTAAACAGATTGCTTCACTCATTACTTTTTCATACCGTATCACATATTCTTTCACGCTTTCTTCTTCTCTTCTATCTATTTTTAATACATTGAGCACACTATTGAACCTTTCCACTCTTTTATCCAACTTATATCTATTATCTAATGCTGCTAATATTAACTTTACCCCACCCTCACTTGACAACTCACTTATACTGATGTTCTTTGTTAGTTCTTCCGCTTCACTTTCCAAATGCAATCTGATCATTAATCCCCTTTGTCTCATATTTGCATTTAATTCCACCCAATCACACACCTTTCTCCTCCACTTTTCATAATCTCTTTCCTTCCCAGAAAACGCTGGACATTTACCCACTATTCTAGTTTCAACCTCCCTTTTTGTTTCATCATCACCACCCATTATACTGAGCAGAGTTGCGCACTTGACAAACAAAAAATGCAATTATACAAAGACTATGCAATTTGTTATATCCTATCTATTCCTAATAGTCGTATATTCTATATTCTATCTAACAATAATACAATAACACACACATATAGAATAGTTACCTGGTATTTGACATCAATTGGTGTTCCAAAGCAAAAAATAGTACCCAATGAAATTAAATTATATAGATGAATATATATAATAAGGGTTAATGGTACATTAGTGATGTCACGTATAAACAGTAAAGTCCAATCACGTCTAATATCTTTATGTCACGTCGAAATAATAATAATTAGATGAAACAATAAATGATATGATTTATGATGTATTCTATCCCTCTACTATTTCTGGATACACTGTCACTCTTCTATTCTCTGGATACTTCTAGCACTCTTCTAATCTCTGGATACTGCTAGCACTCTTCTAATCTCTGGATACTTCTAAGACTCTTCTTACTTGTTATATGTAATGGTATTCGCTCTATACTGATGCTACTTATTCTATTTATTATTACTCATTCCTTAATTTTAACATGTTATTATAATCAATCTCATATATATATAGACTATGCAACTGAAACAAAAGATAAATCATGCAGCAGGCAATGATGATGGTTCACATCATCACTGTCTGCTATCAATATATATATATATATCATACGTTCATTACTCATTTTATCAATTCTTCTCACACCTAACACGCCACTAAGATTGTACATCTGATATAGATATATATATACGTTATATATTAAATACTACAATACATATGATTTGAAATGATAAAATTAGTTTTTGGATTTTATGTTTATTTATTTTAGATTTACAATTAGAAGACAAAAATCAAAGTCCACTTTTTTTTTCCTTCAATACATTGATAACAAGTGGAACTTTCATATTGTTATTTAAAAATTGTAGATTTTAATATCCATGAGTAATTGGGGGGAGGGGAAATATAAATTTTGAGGGAACTTTTTCCCTAATTATGGTAGAAGGCTGCTTTTAGTCTTAAATGAAAGCTCTAACCATGGTGATTCTAAATATATATAATATGTATGGTCTATGTCTAACCATTCATGAGCTACAGCCTTTCAAATGAGATGGGGTTTCGGGGGATCCCCAATTTTCGGGGGGGTGTCACGGGAGAACCGTAGGTCCTAGAATTTTTTTATTCGATCTGGTGTGTTTTTGGCCCAAAACAACCCTATATAACAAATTTGAAGAAAATCTGAATCCTAGTGGTTACCTTGCCTTGCTGATTTGTCCTGGAATGCCCCTCTTGGCGTCTTCTTTGACCTTGAAAAAGCTTACGACACAACGTGGTAAGAACTGGGATTCCTTAAATCCATTCGCTCGTTTTTTTCGCGGACAACTCACCTCTTTTCATTAAAAGTCTTTTGTCAAACAGATCCATGCAAGTTCGGTTTGTCATCATTCTGTCACGCCACTTTACTCTGGATGAAGGCGTTCCGCAGGGTAGTGTTTTAAGTGTACTACTATTTGCTCTCGGATTTAATGATATTGTTACCTCTATTCCAGCGACTGTCAAATTTTTCTCATATGTCGTGATGACTTAGCATTATATACATAGGCCGGTGCCAGGCCCCTTTCTCGACGGCAACTTACAACTAGCTATTTTGAAAATATTTCACAGTGGGCTAGCTCCCATGGCTTCCATTTTCTCCCACCAAAACCTCAGCAGCTGCTTTTTAAGAAAAAAAGGGAATCGAAAAACATCGAAGAACTTCCCACCTTCTTCCAGCGAACCTAACCTTATATGGGTTCGCCCATTCCTGTAACTTCACAGGTCAATTTTCTACGGGCTTATCCCTAGATGACCACTTAAACATGATGCACCGCATATTAAAACCTAAAAACAACTTGATCGATCGCACCCTTGCCTGTTACTCATCTCGCCTCAAAATTCTTTGGTGGTTGCTAGTACGCAGAACTCCACCGTATTACGATTCTTTAATAGCCCTAAATCTCGATCGAAAACTGTGTTTAATTATGCAATGTTGCAGATACATGTCAGGCACTCCACTAAACAACTATTACATCCTATTAGCCAAATCCCATTCCAAAGACGAAGCGTTCCGTATCTCCAACTGGAGCTTTTCGATCGTCCCCCCAGGTGGAGCTGAAGTTGAACTCCAATATGATGGCCGACTCTCTCTTCGGAAGGAGAATACATCTGTGTACAAGTGATCTTCGTTTCAAACCCCAACATTACCCCTACTGCTCTGGACGCACCGAATTCTTGCAGGAGTGTAACCTCAGTAATCTAACTTCTGGCCATTTGCAAAGACTAGTTCATACATCTTTAATTTCCTCTGCAAACATCCCTTTTTCAAACAGGTGTGCTGCCTTTCCTTTTGACGAAGGGTACAACCTTGGCTATATTCCCCTCTCCTACCATTTGCTTGGCTCTGACATCTCTCTCCAAATCTAGCCATCCTGCCTGCCTTGTTAAAAAGCATCATTCCTGTCTCATTGCGCAGTTCAGGATGAATTTACTCCAGTGTTTACTGACGGCTTCTACAAACCGGGGACAGTGTGGGCGCTTCTGCTGTCTTTCCTGTACTGCAACCTCTCCTATACCCTTCCCCCTTATGCTTCAATTTTTAGATTTTTACGGCTATAATGATTGCCCTTTCTCCGAATTCTAATCTTAACCAAGATCACCTCTATATGTCGTTTATTTCAATTCGCTAGCGCGCTACAGCGCTAAAACCCCTTATTCTAAAAACGCAATGGTATCAGCTGTCCAACAATTTCTTCGGTCGCCACTTCCCGTTAAGAAACAAATTATTTATGTTGGACTCCCTCTCACTAGGGGTAACTGGCAATTAAATCGCTGACAGAGAGCCCAAATGGCCGCCTCCTCTTCTCGGGGTTGTTCCAGGACCTCCCGGCATGCCATTCGACAAGGCGCCTCCCATCAACTGATACTATCCTGCTCTCCGACGGGCTTTCGATCTTGTTTGGCAAGAGTGCTTGGCGAGTGATCGGCGGGGGAGGAAACTCAGAAACATAAAGCCAAAACCGGTGAGTGGTCTTCCTCCCACAGACGAAAGCGCACTCACAGTCACTATATGTTATGTCACGGGACCTCCCTCCCATTTGCAAATTTTCCCGTCGCCACACCCCGCAATCTGTTTGTCATATCTTCATTGATTGTTCATACTGGACCCTATTCGCTCTCGTTATTTCCAACTTTACAGTCAGATAAACCACCTTCTAAAAGATTATCCCATTTCTTATCTGAATCTTCCCACTTTAGCAGTAACACTATTTCTATGTAGTCTTCAAGAAGAAGGTGAATATTCTTTATAGCATTTGGTTTTGTTATGTAATCTTAAGGCTATTAACAATACAAGGATAAAATTTTATTTAGTTTTATTTATTTGACTGACTGAATATTCATTTCACCAATCAAATCTTCATTTGACATTTGAAACTATATATGACAGGGGCCCTCATGTGCTGATTTTCAGCCCAGGTGCCGCTTCATGTGAGCCGGGGTTGGGTCTGTTACCGACTAACTCATAATAATATAGTATTAAATATATATATATTATATATAATATTATATATATATATATATATTTATATATATATATATATATATATATTTAATAATAAATAATATACTATATATATATTATATATATATATATTATATATTTATATATATATATATAGGTATATACTGTATAATATAGGGTTGGGAAAAAAAACGTTTTTTTTCAATTTCGTGTTTTTTTTTTCATGAAAAAAAACATGTTTTTTTCATGTTTTTGTTTTTTTCAGTTGTTTTCGTTTTTTTTTCATTAAATGTATTTTTTAAAAATATAAAAGGAGGCTTAATATGTATTTCACTTTGAATATTTTCATTTTCAAATATAAGGATACTTGAAAATAAACAAATATTTCAATATGATTTATAAAATAGCAGACTACCTTTCTCTTAATTGTTATCAATGGGCTTTTTGTTATTACCAATTTACAGTAGTTTGTAGGACCTGCAGACTGCAGTTTGTAGGCTTCTACTTTCTAATTTAACTATGCATTTTACATTGTATCATATAATCATATTGATAAATTTACTTTTAAATATTAATGTTTATTATATTTATATAGAATGAGTCTGAATGACAAAACTCAAAAGTTACTTTGCAAATGAAATAAAAAATATAGAAATAAAATATACCAATATTGTATTAAATGAAGGAGGATGTGTGAATGACTAAATAAAATAATTTACTTTGGAATAGCAACTTTTTGAATCACTAATCACTAGTCCCCACTGCCCAGACCTCAGTCACTACTGAGTACTAACTGTGCTGTGACTACTGTCAAGTTCATTATCACTGGGCTCATCAGCGAGATCAGCCACATTTAAATTCTGATATGACTGATAAGTCTGATATCTCAGTCGTAATGAAGTATCGTGTGGAATGGCAGTGCGTGAAGGAGCAGGGGAAGAACAGGACTTCTTAAAACTTACTGGCTTAGCATTAATCATCTCTCCAGTTGGCAAATTTTCAGAATTTCTTAGTTCTAGATATGTAGCAATAATAAATACTAGTTTTGCACGGTTCCTCACAATCAAATAGTTATATTTCAATGGAGGGCCTTTGCTTACTTTTTATTTTCTTAAACAGTTTATCAGTTACACTGATTTTTGCATGTTTGGCATTTCTAAAATTCTGAATGAAATAATTATGATAAGAAGGTTACTGGGAAAGCTGAACAGAGTAACGAAATATTAATGAAGCGTATAAAACAAAGCGCTTTAAAGACATTTGAAAAGCCAATTTGAGAAAGAAAAAATATTGGAAAAAACCATAAAAATTTTGAACACCAACTCGAGGGCTTCCACCTTGTTGGGCAAATGGAACCAAAAAATGTCCAAATTAGAGCATATTTGCTGAAAATTTATAATATATTGTTGTTCAAATTCCCCGGGTTTTATTTGAAAAAAAACGAAAAAACAAATTTCTTGTTTTTTCAGGCTGTTTTTTTTCATGAAAAAAACAGTTTTTTCGGATTTTTCCTTTCCCAACCCTAGTATAATATCGGAGTACTCTAGTTTTATTTATTTCTTTATTAAAATGACTTGAAACAACCATTGATGAAATTTACTTATTAATGTAAATAATTATACTATCTAATAATTACGGTAATGAGCTAGGATTAATTTATTAATTAGAAAAAAAAATTTGCCTAAAAATTAAAAAAAATTAAATATATATTTTAATAAAAAAAATACGTATTAAAAAAATCCAGTTGAATTAATATTTCGATCAATCCCAGTTTGTGCCAATCCCTGATCTAGAATCCAGAACCTGGGGGATAAAAAAATTGTCAGGTATTATATTATTATTAATTATTATATTGATTATTATTAAAAGAAAATTGTAACTTTAAAGTAGAAACACTACAAAACAATATTAGAAAATTTTTAAAATTTTTAAAACAAGATATTCCATAATTTCTTACTTAAAATTGAACTTATGTTGAATTTTTGAAATGTTTGGGGTAGGAAAATAGTTGCCTTCCATGTTGTGAGTTTAAACGTCATCTTCTGTATCCTGCAAAACTTGTTACCCTCATTCTGAAAAAAACTTTTAACTTGAAGACCGTTAGAACTTTATATAGCTTTAATATTTCGATTTTTTACTTAATATATTTATTGATCCGCTTATCCAAATTTTGACTTACAACTAAGAGCTTACAGTATGGATATGACAAGATGCCTGATTACTTCTAGGAAGACCCCACTTGTTATCAAAACAAGTAGTTAGAATATGTAGGGGGCGAAGTCGTAAAGTTTGGTGACACGGATCCTAAGCGCACTGATACCGAGCAGCTCTACTCTAATGTCACACTCATAGACGGTCTAGAATTTTACTTTAGAACAGATAAAGGAATGGAAATTTTTAAATAAAAATTATATGAATATCACTAATGTATATACTGGGTTTTCTTTAAATTTAGTTTATAAATCAGTTTCTTTTTGTTTTCATATAAATTGCTTATATTTTAGTTTCTTTTCCAATTTATTTATTATTAAAATAGGGAGCTAGCTACCCGGCGCTACCCTATGTAAATGTTCCCTGATATATATATACTATATATACTTATTATATAGTTATATATATATTATATATATATATATTATATATATTTTTTTTTATATAGTATATATTATATAATATACTATAACTGTATATAATAGTATATATATATATTATACTATATATATAAAATGTCATTTTTTAACTTACATTATGATTAAAAGAAAAGTTCTCAAACACTTCCAAGAATTACGACAAAACCATGGCTCCAAATAACCGAGCTTTCTTATAAACTTATAGGTCGGTCTCCGTTCATTTTCATCCTATTTAAAAAATTACATCATTGACAACTTTGCATTCAAATCATACCTGGAAAAATAGTTTATTCAAATTAGTTTTTCAAAATTTAGTTTATTGGAGAACATCAAAATATATCAACACTTATATCACATTACTTTAGAATTGCAGATAACTATATTTCAGACATTTTCTATTTTAAAGACTATTTTACATCAAATATCAATCCCTAGTACATGAAACGCTAAGGCAACTTGATACTACTTTAAAAATGTATACAATACCCAACCATAACCATCATCATGTTTGAATTTATTAGTTATTTGTCTTTGTTTTTAGAGACAAATAGCTACATGAGGAAAGTATAAAAAAAAATAACAAAATGCAGATTAATTTTATGCTTTCCAAATCAATAATAAATAACTATTAAACCTTGTTTTTAAAGCTACAAGTGAACTAAGTTATACCATTGGGAAAACCATTGTAAACAATAACTTCAGAAACTTTCAAATCCTAAAAAAAAAAAATTTCCTATTGTTCTCGCATAGTTTTGTATTGAAAACTTCTTCTTCTCAATAGTAGAAAGAATAAATATTTATAAAGCTGTCATATCTCCTTCATGGTAACTTGTAACCACAAATCATTTTTGTAGCTGAGCTGTGCTTCCCCAACTATATCAATGCTCTTTTTTTACGTAAAAGGGTCCAAACTTGCACATTTGATCACAACAAAAAGTATATCTATTGCAGAGCTTGCTTATTATTTCCTTTGGGTCAATCCATATGAAGTGGTACAAGATTGGTTGCCAGACCATTTTCAAAATGATTTTTATTTTGCACACTGTTGCTGCTATCTATTGGTTCAGAAAACATTTATTTTTTTTTTTGAAATTCAAATTGGTTTCAATAGGGTGTCCCTTTATGAACTATTTATGTATTTATTTACTTATATTTCTTTCTTTGTAAAACTCTTTCTTTCTTCTTTGTTTTGAAGTGATTTCCTGAAGGTTTGTTTGCTCATCTTGTTCAATTGTTTGTAATTAAATTTCAATCAAATTAATTGAACAAATTTCCTTTGTCCTTTAATGATTTGCAGTCGTGCCAATTGAAAAGTTATATTAATTTGTCTCCTTTATTTACTTAAGAAATTTAAATAGTATATACATACTTAACAATGCTTTAAGTTAATTGATATTTAAAGTTTGAACTTTTCATTTTTTTTCTGGGTGGTCAAAAAGTTAATTTTCAAAAATTGGTAACTTTTGAAGTTTAATATCTCTGGCAGGCAAATATATAGAACCCTGAAATTTACAGAAATTAAAGTACTCTATTATAAATAACTCCAAATAAAATTTTCAGTTTCACTTAAGTGGTTTAAATTGTAAAAAAAAATCAATATATCCTAAATATTACAATGGGCTCATTACTTCATCTATATGCATATTTGTTGTTAATTGTAGTGTAAACTGAGATGGAAATGGATACATTAATGATAACATAAGAAAAGAATTCAAGATTTCCTCAGTAGTTGGCATTAATAATGCAAGTATAAAGGTGGGGGTATGAGTCAGAATACATGTATTTAATAATTATATTATTTTATTTATATATATATATTTAATAATTATATTATATATATATTTATTATATATATATATATATATACTTATTCTGTCGCCTGGCCCACCTCAGTTGGAGGGCCACACTGCTTCCAGGAAGGCGGCCACCGCTCTTGGGCGGTTCCACAAGTCGAGAAGGGAAGATATAGAGAGGTCGGCACAGGAAGCATCTAGAGCGGAGCACCCGAAGAGGTTGGCTCGATTGTATCTTGAAATATACATTCGGTTGCAGTGGGGATGGTGACATTAATCTAGTTTGAATCTAGATATTTATATTGCAACGAGTTTGGGTGACCTGATCTGCTCCAGGTGAGGTCAATTTGGCCTCTTCTGGACAGTGTTTCTTCTCATAGGGGAAATTTTTGGGGAGGGATGTTTAGTAATTTTGTTTATTGGGGCGGTTTGTAGTAAGTAATTGGTTAGTTGGGTATGGATATGTGTAACCCATGATCTATTGGGAGGGGGAGGGGGAATAATGTTGTAAATGTTATAGAATTTTGCTGATAAGGAGGGGGAGGGAATTTTAGTCTGTGTCAGGAGGGGTTGGAGAGGATTTGGTGACATGGATGGGTTGGATTTAGGGTCCTCTGGTAGAATTAAGTCCCCACCATCTCCAAGTGGGTGGAGATAGGGAGGATGTAGGTGTCGACATGTAAATGTTGGATGGGAGTGGTTTTTGTGCATCCAGTGATGATTCTGAGGGCTGTGTTTTGTGTGATTTGTAGTTTTTTTTGTATTAGTTTTTGACAATGATGGGAACCATGCGGGGAAAGCATAGTTTAAATTTGTTCTGAGTTGTTTATAGGTAGGGATGGTAAGACAGTGATTGTGAAACATGGTGGTACGTTAAGGGGTGGTAAAGGGTGTGTTTCTGGGCTAAAGTATATTGGAAAGGGTTCTGAGGGTATTTAGTTTCCGTCTGGGTTGAGGAGGTTGATTTGATCAATGTGGGGGCTGAGAACGCCAATGATATTTATAGGTAAAGTCCTATATTTTGGCGTTTTGTTTAGTGGGAGGGGGGTTGTAGTTCAGGAAAACTGTTGGCGGAGTGAAGATTGGTGGCGGTCGGTGGTTAGGAGGATCATAGAGGGATTTGAGGGAGGAATGCGGTCTATTCTATTGGGAGTTAGCCAAGTTTCTAATTTGTTCCATATAAGTATGGTCTTAGATGTTGTGTAGGCTATTTACGTCTGGATGGCTGGAAAATGAGACTGATGTCATCTGCGTAACTAATAAGTTTGGATGGTAGGGATGGGTAGGTACTGCTGTGAAAAAATTTGAAGTAGGTACGTCTAGGTGAGAATGGGCACCCTTGTGGTGGACGCCATTTTGTTAAATTGATAAATGGAGTGGGAAAGATTGTTTTGTGAGAGCGACTTTCGGCAAAACGTTTGGTGAGAATAGTGTAGAGATTGCCATTTTTTGTCCATTGATTTTCTTAGGGAGGATTTGAGGATTTTTGATATAAAGTGTTGTGGAACTATGTCATAGGCCATATTTGCTTAATGTCATTGACTGTTGAGACAATTGGATCTGTGTGTGCGATGGATTGCGTTGAGCCTATTCTTGATAATGTGTGTTGGTATGGGGTGTGTTAGTTGTGTCTAGAGCGGTTTGCTATTTTATATCTTGTGTTTGGAATCTGGCGGAGGTGCGGATTGAGGGGGGAGTATTTTTTTTTATATATTAGTTTCTTTTTTTTTTTCTATATTAATTCTTTAAAAATATTATATAGTTTTATTTAATAATACTTATAATATATATATATTAGTATATATATATTTAAATGATATATAATAGTATCTATATATATAATATATATCTATTAAATAATATTTATATTTATATTATATATATAAATATAATATAAAGTATATCGTCAGTCTAGATCTGTGAACCGAAAACATGGGGGAGGCACTATTCAAATAATTAAAATGAACCAACAATAATGTAATAATATTATTAAATAGTATAGATACATATAATACTTCTAAAAACTATTATTATATAATATATATCTATATATTTACATATATTATATATATATTAGTTTACATACTTATATATATATTATGTATATATAGTATATATATTTATATTATCTAGTATATATATTATATATATATATTTTAGTATTTATTATATATATACCACTATATCTATTTATGAGTAGAGTGCTAAATTTGGAGGAAATGCTTTTTCATATGACGTGTGTTATAAAAGGGCCTTGTGGAAAAATCCTCAAAATAGATAAACAATGGATAAGGTTTGTTTTACGTTGCCATGACAACCAGCTTGTTTTGAAAGCATTATGAATTCATGCTTTCTTGGAGGGCACAAAAATCGAAATTCCTTCCAGTCAAATCCTTAAAGAGTGGGAAATAGTTTCTTAAGAATTATAAAGAGTGGGAGTTAGTTTTAAAATTAATTATGCTTGTTTAAATTGAAGGTTATTGGGATTTTTTTATATTGTCATGCGACATACTTTATTAAATTAGTTGCCTTTATTTTTTTTTAGTGAGGCCCGGCCTCCTGTGCTTCCCCCATAAAACCAGAGACAGATAATATATATATATATATATATATATATATTAGTATATAGTATATATAATATAATAAAATATATATATATATATATATAGTATATAATTTGTCTATTTATTTATATATATCTGTTATCGCCTTACTTGTATCGACATAAGAATATATATTAGATATGTTCCGATAGTATCGGTATCGGTATCCGGCTAGTATCGGCCATTCTTTGAGGTATCGAGTATCGGGTTAAAAATGGGTTCGATACTTCAGCCGAATTCTTTCGTTTTTGGGTCTTATTTTATAGAAACTTTTTAGATTCAATAATCAAATCTAGTTTTGCATGTAGTTGTTTTTCCTTAAATTTATTTTTTTTTTTTCCCGATTTCTCTTTTTAACTTAGATTTTTAGCGTTTCTCCAACTTTGTCTTTTTTATGCGTAAATTTACCTATTGGACGAGCCATTATATTAATTTTATACATGATTTATCTACGTTTTTTAGTGTATTTTCAATTAGTATTTTTTTCTTTTTTGGTTACGCATATGTCGTGATGTGTTGAGTGGTTTTAAACTTTCTGGATTATTCATATTTCAGATATTTGCTGTAAATACGGTTTTATTCGTTTTAAAATTTAGGTTTAGCGTATGAATTAAATTTTTCCCTCATTTCCCTTTGTTTTTTTTCTATCTATTTCTGTTTCGTGTCTGGTTTTTTTTTTTTATTTTTTTTTTTTTTGATTGCGTATGCGCGTTTATGATAGCAGATTTGCACAGGCGTGGCTTCTTTTTGACTTTACCAACATCAATTGTTCTTGCACGATATAACTGCTGGATCGCAATGTATATACCTCTCTAACTCTAACATAATTTTAGTTGCTCTGTGTCTGAGACCCAGGATGCTAGAATTCATCTTACAACTCGTTTAATATATCCAACTATAACATTTTTATTAATTTTCGTTCCTGGAGTAGGGGGGGAGTATGTGCCTATGTAAATATAAACATTCCCATTAACACTCTCGAGAATCTCGAATCTCCTAACTTCGAATGTTCTGTGGCTTAAAATCTTTCTTCCTCAACTACAATTATTCTATGCTTCTGCTTACTGTTCTCCTAACATGGAAGATTTCATGCCTTCTTTGATTACCTTACTACTTCTCACGAGACTGTTTATCTTCTCATCCAAAGTACTGAGGTCCCTATATTAGGGATTTGCAATGTTACCACAAACTCAATTGTTGGTCCGTCTTGTGTACTTGATATTAGTTGGGAGAAGCCGAATCTTTCAGTATTCTCAACTACCTGGCAGCAACTGATTAAAAACCTACACACAATTACCGGGATCAATCCCAACCGATTCTTGAACCACCTGACCTTATGTTTCACACTGAGTCCTCTCTATAAATACACCACCTTCGCTCCTCGGTAAATATGACCACAACCTTATAATCACTTAATTTAATATTTTCTCTCCAACATCTCCATCCCTATGCCGTTTTTTCTGGCACTTTTGATCGGGCCGAATTGGGGGCATTTGTGCGTTGCTCTCTACGCTAACCTATAATTGAAGTGAACTGCTTGACTCTTAAGACGATTAGATTCTCCGATAAAGTGGGAACTTAATTGTTAATGGGATGAGGTTCATTCCTTCTTGAACTAATCTTTTTCTCCTCTTCAAAATCCCTCGATTCGATCGTGCTTGTTCCCTGGCCATTCAGGTAGAGACAATGCTTATTCGGAGTGGGTGTTGAAAATTTCTCGTTCTTCCTATCAGCTCTTGCCAATTTTCATTTAGCTAGAAATCGTGCAGGGATACTCTTCCGACGAGCAAGCGGACTTTCATTAAACGAAATGCGCTGACCTCCTTGGTTCTCCTACTGACAAATCTCTTCTGGCCTCTTGCCAAAAAACATCTCTAACAACTTCTGTAAATCATCCTTTCTCCTCTTATTCGCTCTGATGATTCTCTGTTGTTAAACTCACACTGAAAGGCCAATTCATCTTCTTTGGCCTCCTATTTGTCCTCTAATTCAACCCTGAACGATTCTGGTATTCCTCTTCCTCCTCCTTCTCCTCTCAGGTGCCCTTTGCTTTTACCTTCATTTCATTTGATCGGGTGCATGAGCTCCTGAAATCTAATGAACGTTAGGAAGGCGGGGGGCCCGGATGGCATTCCTCACCGAATTTTAAGGAAGTGTGCTTTCAGAGTTTACCCCACCCCTCGTTCAACTATATTCTCTATGCCTCAATACTAGCACTTTCCCTCAGTGTTGGAAGCGCGCATATGTCCAACCTATTCCGAAAAAATGCTGCTGCTCTGATCCTTCTAACTATCGCCCTATAGCTCTCACTTGTATTCTTTCTAAGATCTTTGAAACCTTTCTAGACTCATATTTGTTAGATCATCTGGAATCTCTTTCCCTTCTTCTGATTACAGTACGGCTTTCGGTGCTCGAGATCTACTGGAGATATTACTTTCCTATTAACCAATTTATGTTTCGCCCTTGGAACTACGGGAAGGACTCTTGTGGTGGTGGGCGTTACATCATCCAAAGATTTGGCGGGATTTATGGCACGCGGTCAACTTGCTTCTCCAAGCTTCTCCTCCTTTGGGTTTCCTTCTTCTCTTTGCTTACTATATGTCTAGCTTCTTCAAATCGCTCAATGTGGCTGTTGTAGATTGGGGCGACTTCTTTCTTTTTCTGGTCCAATAGTGGTTATAGTGTTCAGCATCAGGGTTCCAATTGTACCTATTGTTTATCACTTTTAACAATTCTACGTTCTATTCCTCTAGTAATGTCAATGATTCTTTTAGCTCACCTGAATGCAAATCTAAAACTCTTCCAGCTCACTAATGTCGAGACTCTGCCCTTCAGTTCTTACATCCTCAATGAGAATTCTATAGATTCTGAACCGTCAGCATAGCGTACTTTCTAGATTATATCCTGAGCCTCTCTCGTGTAAATCTGTCCTTGAGCAAAGTGTCTAATGTCTCGCGGCTAGAGATCGAGTATAAGGGTAATAATTCAAGAGTGTTGAGAATGTGCAGAAGGTCTCAAGCTTTGGTGAAATTTAATTCTTTAAAAAATCCAACTTCTACAAAATCGCTCTTGCTAAGACATTTTACCGAAGGGTATCTCTGTCGAGTGCTCGGGTAACCAGCGGTGTAGACACTATAGAAGCATCCTTGGTCCTTTAACATAAATCCAAAAAGAATTGTTTTTTTAAAAACATTCAAAAGTCATTAGGTAGGGATATGTAGACATTCGGCAGTGCTCAAATAAAAAGAATAACTGCGAGTGATATGTTTCTTCGATTTCTATAACAGTGTGC